>CM076609.1:59763630-60050786 GCA_038502775.1 Hippodamia convergens | reverse complement strand
CTTTACACACCTTCCCTAAACGAATCAACATCTGGTCGGCCTTTCTGTAGCACATTCCTAGTTTTTTAAAGAAATGCCGACAAATTTATTGAATAATGATGTAATTGTTTGTAAACATTGAAATTTCTGCCGCCACCTTTGAAAGAATTTATTGCAGGTTCTTTTTGTTTCAACATTTATTGTATTATTTTAGCTCTTTTATTCAAAAGAATATACATATATTGCAGGCAAAAAGATAATTAGGGACAGTACGCTGAATCTCGGATGGTGTGTTTTTTCCAACATCTGAGTTTTGCTCTGAGGCTTTTGTTATTCAATTCTTGCGTTTCATGTGAATGTTATAATTCACAAGTTGCCTCTGAGCTTTTTATGAAATAAAGTACAGCCTGAATATTCTTCTCACATTATTACAGACTGAATTTTCATTCTAGAAACAAATTTAATTCGATCTACGAGGGCCCCTATGGACCTCAAGGCCCTACGCTGCAACGTACTAAGCGTACCGGTTAATCTATACTGGTAATATTCGATGAAAGTACTTTCTATTCATCAACAGATGCACAAGACCGCCTGGGTTTCTCCTCTTGTTATCCTTGTAATTCTTTTTTCACATTCCAATGAAATGAACAAAGGTGGCGCGAAAAAATAGCCCCTATAAAATTTTTTACGATCATGCAACTACTGAGACATACAGGCAATATGTAAAAAAAGAGATTATGTTGACAAGATCTTAAGATCGATTAAAAGAAAATGCTACTCAAGAAAATTTACCCCCACATTTGCGACAGGCAAAATTACATCTGCATCCCATTCTTCGAAGAATTTAATGATAGAATCAGTTCCATTTTGAAGAAACAAAATTATTCAATTGCCAATAAACGACATCCAACCTTAGAAAACATTTTAGTAAACAATAAATCTAAAATTAGCCAGGAATGTTGCAGCAGTATTTACAAGATAACATGTGAAGAATGCCCAGCCTTTTATATAGGCATGACAAAACGCGCCGCCAAATTGAGATTTAAAGAACATATAAACAATAGACCTAAATCTGCGTTAGGTACTCATTTAATCGAAAGTAAACACAAGACCACAATTGAAAATCTGACGCTAATACAAAAAGAAAATAACTATAAAAAGTTGGTTCTCCTGGAACAGTATGAGATCCTTAAAAACAAGGATAATAGCCACCTTTTAAATGATATTTCGGAGTTCACTGGGAGACATTTATTTAAATGCTTATGAGAATTTATCACACCATCGAAAGATCATTCTCACGTTTATCTATGACAACTTACACCGTATGACAACAGTTCGTTTTTTTCCCTGTACCTGAATCTGTGTCCTGTCCTGTCAATTAACAATTTAACCTCACATCGCAGATCACATGTTCCTTTGGGAAGTTTGATTTTGCTGTTTAAATACGTTTTTCTTCAAGGAATATATTAAGCATCCAACAACCTTTTATAAATTCCGATAATCGATGACCTTTTACAATGTTTTTTCATGAATTGACGGTAAGTCCTGATTGATGCATTCGAGATCACTCACCTTCTCCTTGATTTCACTTGCTTCTCAAGTTATGGATTAAATACCCCCCTTATTGTTTTATTTTCAATAATATATGACTGTGTAAGTAATGATAATGTATTTCAGCTGGCCTGATGATGGCTAGTAAGCCGAAATCGATCGCCGAGAGCATAGAAGAATAAAAACTTCTGAATATTAGTGTGTTTTCCTTTACCGATCTAAATTATTGATTGCACTAATGGAAGAGTTCGTTAATAAAATATAACCTAAGCTTTCCCCCCAATATTGAAGATGATACAGTCTATTAACCAAAAAATGGAAATATGACATTTTTGTGCCCTTTTAACACGTTTATGTGACAGGTAAAAAAATTCATTTTGGGTATTGTTCAGCGCTTTGATGGAAAATCCACGTCCCAATCCTTTTAAAAATAAAATTCATCAATTTCTTCATCTCATATAATTCAGGCCTTCCTTAAAAGACATGACACTATTGTGCAGAGGACTAATGAAGCAGTTAGTTCAGCAAGTGCATGCGTTTCAGAAGCGGATATAAGGAGGTGGTTCTCTGAAATAAGTCTATTTGGAATCGAAAGGTATAAATTCGGAGGATCCGTCTCGAATCTTCAATGGAGATGAGACCGGTTTCCAAATCAGCCCAAGCACTAGAAAAGTTTTCGCGAGAAAACGTTAACTCTATTGATAAGGGATCGAAAAAAGAGAATATGACTGTGATGTTTTCTTTTTCTGCCAGTGGAATGACATGCCCACCCATGATAATTTATCCATACAAAAGAATTCCAGAAAAAAATTGCTGTGACAGTGAAATCCTACATGGGGAATTGACCGATCAGGTAATGGATGGATTACCTCAGAAACGTTTTACGAATATATAAAAAACATTATTCATCCCTATTTGATCGAGAAAAATGTAAAGTTCCCTGTCATTCTATTTCTTGATGCACATAAGTCCCACTTGACTTATGAACTCAGTTCACTCTGCAGTGAACTCCACATTGAAGTTATTACATTATATCCTAATGAAACTAGAATCCTACAACCATGCGATGTAGCAATTTTTAGACACATAAAGATGGGTTGGAGAAATGCTGTCAGAAAATATTTCGAGAATAATCCAGGACAAGTTCTGAATAAAACAAGTTTTGCGCCACTTTTAGAAAAAGTCGTATCCGATGTTGTGAAGTAGAAAACCCTGGAACAGGGATTCAAAGCATGTGGATTTTTCCCTTTGATCCAAATGCAATTGATTTTTCAAAGTGTCTGGGAAAAGTGATAGTACGAGAGCTAGTGAACCTTTTGAGTAACGGTTTGCCTGTAAGGCTAGAAATTTTTATAGGTATAGTTTCTAGCATGCTGAGGACGGAAATCATCGCCTGGCACCCCTCACCCCTGCACGCACGTCATCAAGATCTATATCTTTGAAAGTGTTAAAAAAATTAAAAAAATAAACTTGTTCCTGTAAGCTTGAAACTTTCATACGATTTTGTTCGTTCATTGTGAAGTTAAAAAAAAAATTGACAGGCGATTTCGACGAGCACAAGTACCTGCCAGGCGACTCGAAAAGGGTGTTAAATACGAACAAAAATGAACGTTTTCATGTAAAGCTGAAATTTATATATGTGTTCGTCTGAGGGGATGAAAAAATAAGTTTTTTATTATTTATCTTCATCATCATCTGATATGTTATCATTAATTTTTCATCATATAGTACAGTCGTTTCAAGCGTAGTACACTGTGTCTTGAATTGGTTGAGACTGCATTATATCTCAGCTATTATTGAAAATAGAGTCATGCGGTTTTCGAGACCCTGTGTCACTTTTTTGTAAAACTTTTAAATCCACAAACAGAAATATTGCATCTTCTTTTGTTTCTGGAATACAGTGCGAAAATGATAATGTTCACTTTTTGAAAATGTTATTATTTCTCGGGCTCTGCTTAAGAAAGAAAAAAAATTAAACTTCTTATCATGATATTTTTACGTAGAAGTCAGTGGCGTAGCTAAACATTTTTTCAAAGCATTATTTTTGAGATTGAATTGGAACGGAATGAAATTTTTCATATGGAACACCATGTTTATATTAACGTCAAACTGTATCACAACCTATGCTTCAATAAATTTCAGTTGAAAAAAATATCCCACGCATTTAATCAATATTCACAAGCATTTAATCATTATTTTTTTCAGAAAGCCATGTGATCTAAACCCATTTATTTCATCCTATTTTGAACATAATTTCAAAATATCAACTGAAAAATGATGTTTTGATGCATGTGTGGAAGAATTCATGTCTTACTTTAAAAAAAACAAACAGAAATACAGTAGGCGCTTGATGCCGGATTATCGGAAATGCCGGATTATCGAATTTGTACAGGAAAAAAAGCTAACTTCATATGATTTTCACTACTATCCAACTTTCGCAAAATAAGACCGCGATTTTGTCAAGGAACGCTATGAAACAAGAGAAAACAAATACGTGACATCACTGTCGAGGTTAGGTCCGGACTGCCGAGCGGGAAAAATTACTCTCAGTGATCCGGCGTTCAGCTTTATAAAATGCCGAATTATAGAGCGGGTTACCTGGGTCCCAAAGTGCCGGACTACCGAGCGTACCGGATTGGCAAGCGCTGGATTATCGAGCGACGACTGTATACATTTTTCGGATGGTTGACGCTCAAATTAATTAAAGGTAAGGTGGTGATACATCGATGTATTCAGAAAAAAATGAGAAGATTTGACGTTAAAACATACTAGGTGTTCCATTTGAAATATTTCAAGTTTGAGCTATATCTTAAAAACATTTATTAGATGAAAATTTTAAGTTACGCCACTGACTTCTACGTAAAAATATTATTATAAACATTTTCATACTTTTTTTTCTCATACAGGGCCCGAGAAATAATAACATCTTCAAAAAGTGAACATTTTCATTTTCGCATTGTATTCCAGAAACAAAAGAAGATGAAATATTTCTGTTTGTGGATTTAAAAGTTTTACAAAAAAGTGACACAGGGTCTCGAAAACCGCATGACTCTATTTTCAATAATAGCTGAGATATAATGCAGTCTCAACCAATTCAAGACACAGTGTACTACGCTTGAAACGACTGTACTATATGATGAAAAATTAATGATAACATATCAGATGATGATGAAGATAAATAATAAAACTTATTTTTTCATTCCCTCAGACGAACACATATATAAATTTCAGCCTTACATGAAAAAGTTCATTTTTGTTCGTATTTTACACCCTTTTCGAGTCGCCTGGCAGGTACTTGTGCTCGTCGGAATCGCCTGTCAATTTTTTTTTGAACTTCACAATGAACGAACAAAATCGTATGATAGTTTCAAGCTTACAGGAACAAGTTTATTTTTTTATTTTTTTTAACACTTTCAAAGATATAGATCTTGATGACGTGCAGGGGTGAGTGGTGCCAGGCGATGATTTCCGTCCTCAGCATGCTAGGAACTATCGCTATAAAAATTTCTAGCCTTACAGACAAACCGTTAGTCAAAAGGTTCACTAGCTCTTGGACTATGAAGGACTATAATTACGTAAGTTTCTAGCGAATTCCTGTAAGTTGATTTTTATGACTTTTCTGAAATTTCCGGGTTACGGATGCCAGACCTGTTATGGATAGCAAAACATTCATTAGCTTTGTTGGGGGGTCTGAATAAAATTGAAATCTACGACGGTAATCTGATGAGAGGATTCAGTTATGAATTCTTATCTGTTCATAAAATGTGGTATTATTTCGCAAAACCTCATGTCAATGAAATAAAGAAAAATGAGGAATCAGCAGTTGCAATGGGGGTGGATTTTCATAAGAAAACTATAGAGTCCGGTAATGAATTGATTACCCCATCAGATTATGAAGTTACGGACGAGTTATCTGAGAAAATCAAGATAATTGAAAATATTCTGATAAAAAAAAAGATGATGATACTGATTCCCATCTAGGAAATATTAATAATGGTTATTCCTCGAATGTCACTGAACCTCCATCTACAATAAAGGTAGGTGTTTCTGATAACACTAAAACATTCAGTTTTACCATCAACAAGAAAAACCTTCTGTGTATACCTGGAAATACCAGAAAATCCGACACGGAAAACAAGCGCAATGTGGAACGAGTTTCATATGCGATAACTTCAAAATCCTACCAGGAATTTTTCCAGGCCCGGAGAAATCAGAAACTGGAAGAAGAGAAGAATAAATTAGAGCGGAAACGTTCAAGAGCGCAGAAGGCAACGGATAAAGCAATTGAACAGAATAAAAAAAATTAGAAAAAGGTTGTGAAAAATGAAAGATGTTTTGTATGCAGAAAAAAAATTAGTGAACGTAGCAGAAATTTCCGGTGTGGCACGTGTAAGAATCTCGTTTATTATTCTTGTATTCCGTATCAACACAAAATGCATGTTCCTGATTTGGAAGACAACGAACTTGTCCTGTGTCACGTTTACTTCCGAGAAGAAAAGGCTGACAGTGACGAAGATGCTGACAGTATCGATGAAAGTATTGGAAATGCAGATGAAAATGATGGAAAAGAATATAACATGTAACAAAGTAATAATCAAAATATCAAGGAGCTAAATGGGAAAGAAGACGCGAATGAACACGATAGTGAAAAAATGCAAATTGGACAAAATGAGGAGGAAGAAATAAATGAATTGCTTGAAATGTATAGAAAAAAATACGGCAAATAAAATAAGATTGAACATAAATTCTTCAAATCATCCCCACTTAAGTTCAATTGAAAAAACAATTAAACATTCTGATGTCCAATAACTGAATGAATTTTGCCCAATAACTGTAAAAAGTGTCTAATGACTAAGTTTTTCGTCATGACCCAATTTTTTGTCAATGTGGAAGCCTAGTGAAATAGAATTAAAGGATTGCTTCATTTTACATGTGAATGTAAGTTATTCAATTTCCTTAAATATTCAGTTTGAATGGCTCTTCAGACAAGGAAATAATGGTGGAGAATGGACATTCAATTTTTGGCAGTAAAATTCGAAATTAATTTCATATATTTCATTCCTATTGCTAATCAAATTTGGCTACTTCCCTAACATTTTACCACCAATATACTTCTTATTTATTATTATACAGCATATTAAAGACATCTGTCAAATGCATAATGTCAAACGATTGAATTTCTGCCCTAAATAGTATATTCTAAAACAAGTTGCAGAATGAGCTCCTATTCCAACACGAATGCGAAGTTCGAAAACGAGCGACGAAGGAGCGAGTTTTCGATAGCATGAGTGTTGGAATTGCCTTCTGCAACGAGTATTAGACGGTATTTTCTCTATTTCAGTCAATTTTTGTGAAATACTCTCGAAATTCAAATGAAAATTCTGATTAGTGACTTTTGTATTGTATCTTGGCAGTTGGTGTGACATACGAAATTTGACAGATCACGGAATTTGAATTGATTTGATTCGAAACTTGATTCGATCGGAGGTCAGTACTGACAACCATAAAACGAAAAATAGAACTGAAAACAATGCTGTAATGAGTTTCATTACAGCACTACTTTTAGTACTGTAATGAACTCATTACGATACTGAAATAGAGAAACAATATTTCATTGCTATTTCATTTACAGTAGGCTGATATTCAACCTGCGTTGGAAACAATCTTCAGATCTTCAAAATCTTCAAAACATTTCTCATTGAAATTGACAGCCCAACCAATACCTATTCCAGTTGGTTCTGACGACATAACATGATATGTTTCAATAAATAAAGTTATATACAAAATAGAAACACCATTGAAAGCAGTTGAACTGTGTTTCAAAGTTTTCCATGCAATCAATGCAAATTATCCATATGAGGTTGAAGCGTGTTGGACGTTCATCCAAAAGTTTGTTTATGATTTGAAAACTAAGTTTGATAAAAACTTCACAAGTATAAATACTTTGATTTCGGATATTAATGGTGCGATGGATTCTTCCAATATCAATAATAATTAAAATTTTATATAGCTTTTTGTGACTTTTGATTCATATTCATTTCCTGTTTAAAAATGAGTTACTTTTGTTTCAAGAGTAGTTTGAGTTTTTCATTGGTAAATGAGTTGATTATTGCAAAATGAGAAAGTTTTTGTGCAAAATTTCATTCAATGCAGTTATGGAAAGGTAAAAGGGAATTTCATCAGAATAAACTAGTTTTCCCTATATTCTTATATTTTGATGATTACGAGACAGGTAATCCCTTGAGTTCTCATGCAGGAATCAATAGGCTAGGGGCGGTTTATGTTACATTACCTTCAATGCCATCACATTTAGTTTCACCACTAGGAAATATATTCTTATTTGCTATGATCGAAAGGAATATGGAAATAAATCGATATTCGCGAAATTAATTGAAGAATTGCAATATTTACATGATTCTGGTGTCTCTATGAGAAATGATCAAATTGATGAAACAATCCATTTTAGTCTAGGTTTAATAAATGGATACAATTTGGGTATGCATTCCCTACTCGGTTTCACAGAAAGTTTCTCTGCCAATTTTTGTTGCCGTTTTTGCACTATGAACAAATCCTTAATGAAGAAAGCAACTTCAGAAAATATCAATCAACTTAGAACACCGGATAATTACGATAACCAATTGAATATGAATAATGTGAACTTGACTGGTATCAAAGAAAATTGGAATAACCTTCCTCAATTTCACGTTACAACAAATTTCATGTCTGAAGGATTTACAAAGATTTCTGGGCATGCTTAATTATTTGAGTCCTTTTATTAAAAACATGGACGATGAAACTCCAATCCTTCGTCAATTATTAAAGAAGTCAATTGATTGGCAGTGGACTGTCAACCATGAAGAAACATTTTACCGTCTCAAGCAATTAATATGTCAATTTCCACATTTGCCTCATTTTAGTGAGCATGATCCAATTGCCCTACAGAGTGATGCTAGTAACAGTGCTGTAGGAGCGGTGTTGTTGCAAAATCAACATCCAGTACATTATGCCTCAAAAAGACTAACTGATACACAGAAAAGAATGGCTCAGATAGAGAAGGTGCTTTATGCAATAGTTTTTGCATGCATTAAGTTACATCAATTTAAATATGGACAATCAGTAATTGTGGAGACAGATCCTAGAGGAAATCTGCAGTCTCCAGCACAATTGTTCATGTCTCGGACACTCAGAACGCAATTACCAACAATATCAAAAAACTTGAAACCGAGAACAGTGAAGTTTGAAGAATTAATACGAACTAAGGAAGAACCGAAAAATAAAATGAAGAAATACTATGATAGAAAGACTAAACCATTGCCAGAACTACAAGAAGGAGAGAAATTCTATTTTAAGAAAATGCTGAATAATCAATGGATTCCAGGCACAGTGAGCTAACCAATGAGTCCAAATGTAACATCTCCTAAGTTGCATATAGTCCCACCATCTGTTGAAGATCATACAACTCCTCAAATGCGTACTAGATGTGGAAGACTCATAAAATCACCAAGACGGTTAGACTTGTGAGTGAAGTAGAATAGATGCCTTAGAATTATGTGGCGATGACTGTGAAAGACTGTTAATTTGTTAAGTTTTTTTTCAAATAAGGGGCATGTTATGAGTGCATACTTATTCTATGGTTAAGGACATTTTCGAGTATTCTATGGTTGAGGACATTTTCGATGATCAACCTAACTTAGTCAAAGAGGTAAGATTCGAAGGCCGTCCTCACGTGGTTGCACCTTTATCTAAGTCTAATAAAAGCTCAGTCTTTCCTAAAGTCTTGTCAATCCTATATACCTACCACTACAGAAGTTAGCAAGGTGGGAAAGGAAGAGGAGAATATATTGGCAGGACAATGAAGAAAGAATGGACCACAATAGATCAGCATACATCGGAAGGGAAACCAGCAGGCAGAACGCCATTTGGAAGATCACCCAAACGATGGAAGGATAGCTAGAGTCTATCTCCAAGGAAGCCGCACCCCACTGTGGAGATCTTCACAATCAACAGACCTCAAGATCTAGCACAAGAAGAAGAAGAAGACGAATATGTGATAAAATTCAAAGAAAGGATTACACTAAAATAGTATCTCCTCAACAATCCAATAAAAAGGGGATATGAGGTATGGAGATTGGCTAACAAAAATTGCTCATGTCAAAAATTTCAATTTCACACCGGCAAATTCAACAATTCAGAAAAGAGTTTAGGTGCTAGAGTGGTAAAAAATCTCCTGCAGGTAGGGTTGCCAGGCGTCCGGATAAAGCCGGACATAGTTAGGATTTTTGATAGCGTGTCCGGCCAAAACAAACGGTGTCCGGATTGTCCGGCTTTTGTTAGGCTTTTATTTCGCCAACGAGTAAGCTCCGAGTGCCGCAGACAAGTCGACGCCGTTCGCGTCAACTCGACCGTCAGTCGCTCCTGCAGCCCGCAATACCGAATGCGCGCCTGCGCTGCGCCACACCGCCGCCAGATATATTCCCCCTCTTGCAATTCTGTGCATGTGCAGTAGTCAGTTGTGTTAATTCCTCTATTATTAACGCATGTTCCGTGTTTCGTGTCATTATTGCGCTATTGCGCACTGCAGGACCGGAAGTGTAAGTATTGTTTGTATTAAACCGTAATGGTGCTTCTTCAATTCAGATGAGGCAAAGAACAAATGAAGCAGTAATTTTATATTTTCAGGTCTCAAAATGCCAAAGAGAAAATGTGTTTTTTCAGAAGAATTGAAAAGAACATATAAAATGTTTAAGCCTACAGCAGAACCGTCGGAGGTGAAGTGTGAGGTTTGTGATCAGTTAATATCAATAGCCAGTAAGGGGAAATATGATCTTGAAAAGCACATAAATACTGAAAAGCATCGCAAAAATATTAGAAGTGCTGCGTGTTCATCGAAAATAGACAATTTTGTAGGAAGATCGGACCAAAAACCGAAGTGCAGGCTGCTGAGGCTACTTTAGTTTTTCACACGGTGAAACACAATCAATCATTCAATTCATTAGACTGTACCGTACCACTCCAAAAGTGTCTCTATGCTGACTCAAATATTGCAAAAGAAGTGAGCTGTGCGAGAACAAAGGCAGAAGCAATTCTGAAAAACGTTCTTGCGCCATATGTCTTAAAAAATATATTGGAAGACTTGTCTGATATAAAATACATAAGTGCTTCCACTGATGCAAGCAATCATGGTGCTATTAAGTTATTCCCGCTATTAATTCAGTATTTTGATTATCAGAAAGACGGAATACAGGTCTCCTTAATAGATATTCAGTCACAACAAAATGAGACATCCGAGACGATATCTAATTATGTTTACGATTCACTGCGTGACAAAAAACTTTCAGGTAAACTAGTAGCATTTTCGGCTGATAATGCTGCTACAAATTTTGGCGGCAAAGACAGAGGAGGACAAAATAACGTTTTTTTCAATTTAAAAACCCTAACGAACAACCAGAATATTATTGGAGTCGGCTGTATTGCACATATTTTCAATAATTCCGTCCACATTGCTCTTGATTCCTTGCCCTTGTGTCTCGAAAGTATTGTCATGCAGATTCACAATCATTTTGCTACATTTACCGTACGTACTGAGGAACTCAAAAGTATTAGCTCAGAATTAGACATTCACTTCAAACAAATACTTTATCATTCAAAGACGCGCTGGTTGAGTCTCTTTCCAGCGATAGAAAGGATTTTACAAATGTTTGAGCCCCTTAGGACATATTTCCTGAAAAAAGAAAAGAACAATGCATCCAGAACTTTGAGAGAATTTTTTGAAAATGATCTTAACGAAGGCTATTTATGGGCTGTTCATTCTTTCATGGCCATTTATCATAATCGCATCAAAGATACAGAGAGGACTGATGTTTCTGTAAATGAGGTTTTGGAAAACTGTTCAGAGATAATGAATAGCATAAATGCAAGGATTGAACAGGACTTTTGCCCATTGAAAGTGACATCTATTTTGCGTAAATTCAAAGACAGCAACGGAAATTCTGAACAGGTTATTTCTTTCAAGGAGGATATAAAAAACATGTACATTATTGCAGTACAATATTTAAGATCTTGGACTGAAATCTTATACAAAGATACAGAACATTTCAAATGGATGACTTTAAAAGATGTTCCTGAATGGAATCAAGTTTCCGATACTATAAGTATTTTATTACAAAACAACGTTGAAGTTGACGATAGCAAATGTTTTGACCAACTGCAAAACCTCAAAAGTTTTCTGAACAAAAACAAAGATAATGTTGAATTCCAGAAGCTGTTGTCACACAAGAAATGGGTAGCCTATTTTAAGTCGATGAGTAGTCAGGATTGTTTTTCAGAATTCCTGACTATTTGTCAGTATTACTTTGCAATTCCAGGACATAACTCAAATGTTGAAAGAGTTTTCTCATTGATAGGGCAGCAATGGTCAAAGGAACGCAACAGATTACATATTGACACTGTTGCTAAAATGTTGCTTGTAGAATTCAATTTAAAACATTTGACTTGTAAGGATTTTTACAACAGCATTTTGAAAGAAACTGATCTTTTGAAGCAGGTTTCTGGCAACTCAAAATACTCATAAATATTTGTATTGCTTAAGTTAAAGAGGAGAAGTTATATTTTATAGAAGTTTTTTTGAGATTGTTTTTTGTTTTGTTTCAATAAATAAAAATAATTCCCAATTATGGCTTCATTTTACTGATTTGGCATTCGAATTTATTTATATTTCACAAGAATTCAACAAGATTCATGGTATATATCAAAAAAAGCTTGATTTTACATACAATTTTTTGTCGTTATCTATTGATACTGAGACATAGTTTTATTAATATGGGGTGTCCGGCTTTTTTATCAAAATGTCCGGCCAAAATGGCTTGTCTGTCCGGCTATTAGGTTTGGCGACCTGGCAACCCTACCTGCAGGGTATGGAGAAGAGACATAATATTGTCTTTGATAACTTCTTCAAAAGTGTGGAGCGGTTCGAAGAGTTCATTAGCCGTAGCTGAGGACGAATTTTTTGTCCTATCGGGATTCTCTTATGATTTCGAGATTCACAGCGATCAAGAAAATTATATAACTCGCCCTGAATGAGAGCCGGATTTGGGTGCTATCCCCAATATAGTACTCCGGTTGGCTCATATAGTTCCGAGGAAGGAAAACTATCGGCTGTACGACGACTATTATAATTCCTCAATACCTCTCATGGTCCATTTAGCGAAAGAAGGAATTCATTCTTTAGGTATAGTACGTCGTGATAGATTACCCAATTGCTGCAATTCTTCAGAAGCTTGCATGAAAAATAAAGTTCGAGGCACAAGTCACAAATTCGTTGCAATGATAGATAGAATCAGGGCCGTAGCTAAAAGCTTTCCCAGGGGGGGGGGAGAAATGGATTTTGGCGCCCCCTCATTCGAAAACATATCAAAAAATACAAATTTATGGAAGAAAATTGATATTGGTAGGAATTAATAATGCAGTTTATCAAGGACTTGGCTATAAATAAACGTAATTAACAAAAACTGCAAATTATTGTACAAAAATTAAAAGATATTTATAATACAAATGCAGAAGGCATTGATATTCTTCCACGAGTTCAAAGTGTTAGAATATTACTTCGCTCTACGAGTATACGTCGTTTTCTAAAATTGATTTAATTTTAATCGAAATTAATGGAATATTTCCATAAATAACAGTGATTTTGGATTGAAAATTATTGATTGGCAGAAGTGTTTTTTCTCTCATAAATTTGACAGATAATGCATAAATTCGTAGCAGGAGGTCAACATGTAATCATAAATATCACCATGTGCTAGAATGAGTTATTCTCTCACGATTTTGTTCTACAAGATGTGGCAGAATGAATGGATCTGACACAGACCTAGAGAAATAACTATTTTTTCTAATTTTGTGTCAGATCCATTCATTCTGTCACATCTTGTAGAACAAAATCTTCAGAGAATAACTAATTCTAGAACAGTGTTTATGGTTATATTGATGATTACATGTTTATTCTCCTTCCACATGGATATAGTTATTATCTGTCAAATTTATGAAAGAGAAAACAGTTCAGCCAATCACTATTTTTCAATAAGAAAATCATTGAACGATATCTATGGAAATATTTATTAATATTTAATTAATGAAAATTCATAAAATTAAATAAAATAATGGATAAAACTCGCACAGAAGGGATATTCTAACACTCGTTCATTCAAAAATTTGAATTTGAATTTTGGAAACGTGGAAAAATATAAGGTAGTGCCTTCTGCACTTGTATTATAAATAACTATTATTGGAATATTGAATCATTGAATGAATACATTTCAGCGTGATGTTTGTGACTATTACCATGAAAACTTAATCTTTGATGACACTCCATCAAGAATTCTATAGAAATATAGAACGTCGAATAATATCATTCAAGTTTTATAGACACTGCAATTCAACCTATTTTCCGAATACAAAAATTGAACAAAAAAAAAATAAAAAAATAAAGAATTGGATTACATATAATTAAAAACAAATCAAGTCCTCACGTGAAAAATTACAAGAGTAAATAATGAATAACCAGGTGAATAGTGAAGTTTTTGAATAGTCTCCAAACTAATGTTATATCGCGTAAACTTACATCTTTCGTTATTTTCAGAGACAATTTCTTCTTTTCTAGAGTAACTGGCTTTGATCCATGTATTCAAGATATTAATCAAATCTGCGCCTTTTTTCTTGATCAAGTTTTTTTTGCGCCCTCTTTCTGAATTCCGCCCCAAACGGTTCGAATTTGTTCTGGCGAGGATTCATAATCCGTTATTTCGTTCGAATGTTTTTTTACTTGAGACATCATAATTCAATAAATAAAAGGTTATGTTTCTCTTCCTTCTATTGAATGATTTTGAGTAGTCAGAAATTCGATGATTCACAGCATAACAATCTTTTCGAAACGAGGCTTTCTACAATGCCATCGCTGTAGTTCAAATTAATAGTCTAGATTGCATTGCAAGCAGCTCATGTATAAATAATATTTGGCCAGTAACATTTGCTTGTGACATTTTGCTTTAGTTATTCAATGATGAGAGATCAATTTTGCGCCCTTTAGAATCTGCTCTGGGGGGGAGGCTCCCCTCCCTCCCCCCCCTATAGCGACGGCCCTGGATAGAATCCATTGGTGTGAAAAGACAATAAATATGTCACACTCATATCGTCCTTTGCTGGAACCTTACCAAAAACTTCTGTGAAGAGATATGATCGTAAGTTGAAGCAGAGTATTAACGTTGAATGCCCATATGTGATCTAACAATACAATCAACATATGAGTGGAGTTGATTTCCTGGACAGTTTGATGAGTCGCAATGAAATTGCGATCAAAAATAGAAAATGTTATATGAAAATTTTTCATCATTAATTGGACCTCACAGCAGTCAATGCCTGGTTAGCATATAAGGGGGTTCATGAAAAAAAAAGGCTCAAATGATAAAATTGTGGATCGAGCCCACTTACGAGCAGAAGTAGCTCATTGCCTGATCAAAATTCAAATTGCGATGCCGAAAAGAGGTCGACCTCTGAGGCAGAAATTCAAGCAGAGAAGAAGGGACCAGCATATAAGGTTCCACCTCGAGAAGTACGTCAGAACTTATTTAGACATTGGGCTGTACCAGTGGATCAAAAAATGAGGTGTAAATATCCCCAGTGCAAGGGCTTCACTAGAATTCAGTGCGAAAAATTTTGTGTTGCTCTTTGCTTGAATAAAATCAATAATAGTTGCAAACATTTTCACAACCACTGATCCATATGTTTTCATGTTAATGTTTTATTTAATCTAAATTTGTGCAATGTAGCCAAGTAAATGAAATTTTATAGTTGGATTTTTTTTTCGTTACCTTTCTGTTATTTCTCACTGATACACGAGGAGAATAGGCTATTTGGAACTGAAAAATATGAAATCGTGCATTTAAGGGTTAATGCATCGAAAAATACTCGAAGTGATAATATAGCAGTGAATAAGTCTTCGCTGATCGCAGTGGATATAAAACTTAGCGTAACCTCATCTGGTAGTTTTCGCCGGGCCCCTTGATATTCTTATCTTAACCTTAGAATACTTCGAAGTGCCGCCAAGCTGAAGAGAATCGTCAGCATAGAGCATTATTTTCGATATTTATAAAAGCAGTGTCATAAGCGAAAAATAAAATTAGAGCCAGGAAATGAAAAGCCATCCTTATGCGTGGTTCTTTTATCTTGGGAACAAATAAAAGTCCTTTCCTGCTCAAAGACTATAAGCATCTCGATTCTATCCTCTTTGCTGAAAAACCCGAATTCTCAACCTGACGCAGATTGATCGCACCAAATATGAGTCAAGAAACGCGAGGGTTTTTCAACATATTTATTCAGCTGCCATCGATTAAATGGACCAATGGCAAAACGTGATGATACAGATGCCGAGGAAACTTCAGCTAATATTTTGAAAAAAAAGGCACATGAATAAAAAGAGATCAAATAGGTAGACTACCATAGGACGATCACAATGGGTTAGCAACAAACCTCACAGCTCAGGTTAATATTGAAGGTTTAACTTCTTAGAGTTGAAAAATATTGTCGTGAAATTGTTTTACAGAAGCATTACTCCGGTTAGTAGAAATTATTGTGTGAATTGAAGAATCTCCATTACATATTATGAAATATCTATACCTTTTCACAATGCTTGTATGTTCTTTTCACGAATCCAATACACAGAATCATCAAATCCAGATTATTTATATAAATAAAAATGAAGAGAGCCTAGCATTAGAAATAAATGGGCAACGTGTAACATTGATTTGAACGTGATCTTGAACACGATTCTTTCTAATCAAGAAAACATTTTAAATGAATTGGCTGTTCAGAGAACATTATTAAATATTTCATGTGAAAGGGAAACAAGTGAGAAGAAACTAGTTAGTAGTCCGATATCCTCTTCCCTAAACTTTGGTGCCAATGAAATATTTCCCAGAACTTTTGTAGTATTATAGTTAAACGTGTTTCCGAAAAACTTCGTGGATCCTGTGGACGAATTAATGAAATTTTGATGATTTGATGATTTTCATGAGTTCTTTCGATGGGTGATGTTGAAATTATTCGCCTAATGTTTCAAATCATTATGAAATTTTTCCTTATCATCTTCTGAATATTTTGATTCGCCATTATAATAACCATCATCTTCATTCTCAAATTCAACTAGCCATTCATCTCTGATGTTTTCATATCGACATATGTTTGTTTTGAGCAATAATCTGCACAGAAAAATAAAGTTTTTCAATTTAGTTTCTCTAATTATTATGTGTCAAATCCGTTCATTCCGCCACATCTCTCAGAACAAAACAATGTAAGAATATTTCATTCTAACATTTATTCATGGCATGTTGGCCTCCTGTCACAGATTTATTCAACAACTGTCAAATTTTATGAGATAGAAAACAGCTCTGCCAATCAATATGATACTCGTACAGAAGGCTCATTCTAACACTCGTTCATTCAACGAAGTCCTCACTTCGTGTCTCGTTTTTGAATTTTGAACTATATCATTCGTAATGAAATTCAGTAGAGATACCTGATACTGTTCACTACTAGAGGATAATGGTTCAATATTATTTAGAGTGTCATGGAATATCCTCATGTTTGAATGAATTTCCGAAGAAGTTTTCTTAGATTCGAGCAGCCCAACGATTCAATTTAGAATTTTCTGAAGGTTTTTTTTCTTTTTTCGATGGAAAGAGCCTCTTCATTTATTTCAACTGTTCGTAAGCCTATTCGGTGACATTTTCTTAACCCTGCGTAGGGCGCGGCCGATCTGACAGGATCAGGCTTTTATCGTATTTCTTCGGGCAGTAGGCAGGTAGCGCACCCTCCTTCCAGTCCTTCCCAGTAGTCATCTATCTTTTTGAGGTGATTTCAGACCCCGTGTCAGTACCTTATCGGTCATCAAGAGAACGAGCAATTCACCATCTGATCTGACAGGCTCACAGCGCCCGTATTCGTTACAAAACTGAGGTTAGTTTTTATGAGTTTTTTTTTATATAAAAAAACGTTTTTTACAAGCATCATGAACCTCTCTAAATAAGGCTATTCTGTCCATGCAGCATTATATAAAGAAAATATAGGCTTCTAGTGAGCCTAACAGCCTCACTGCGCCTAATTTTTTTTCGCATTACCTTACAGTCATTCGGGGTAACATTGTTCATCGGTTTAACATTAACCCAAACGTCCGAAATCTATTTATGCACATCGCGTCGGTATACTATCTTGATATGAACGCGTTTAAATATTTGAAATTGATCTTTGGTACATTGAGCGCCATCTCGTTTCAGTAGTTCGAATATAGCTACATCCATATGTTATTTGTACATCGAAAGAGTCGGGTGTAAGAACGCGCCATCACAAAGTGAGAAATTCAATTTGATTTTATAGTGGTTTCCAGGGAAAATGCCAAGAAGCAGAGCTGGCTCGCTCCCTGGAGTTCGCCGTTATGGGACTAATGGCGGTATTCTACTTTCATCTGTAAGCGAATCTGTAACTTTTCATAAGTTTACAGGACAATTACGATTCTCGACGCTTTCTATAAATCTGTAGCTTACAGGTGATCGGAAACATATCGAAAGGTATATTGTGAGGTTATGTTGAATGATTTGTTTTAGTCACAGAATATAAAATACTTTACTAAACTCAACTACTTTTGTAATTCATCTTTGTACTTCGGTTGTAAATTTCTCTTTCTCGTTGTAACGAACACGAATTGAACATGAATATATCCAATAATCAATACTTACGAGCCGAAATGATAGGAAAATAAATTTTATTCTATGATCTTATTACGAAGTAGTTACGTTCTTATTAGGGAGTAGTTCAAAATTGACACTTCTAATACGAGAGTTACAGAAAAACTTCCAGAATGTCATAATTTACGAATCTGTAAGTCAGCCACATACAGATCCATAGATAAATTACAGATCAATCGTACGCTACAGATTCGTAGCTTACAGAGAAAAAGCAGAATACCGCCATAAGTCAAATTATAGAGCTGAGACTCTCCAAGATGCGCTTTAAAAAGTTAGATCTGGGACTCTTAGTCAACGAGAAGCAGCAAAAACGTATAATATTCCGAGATGAACGTTGAAAAATAAACTAAAAGAAAAACTCAAAAAAGCGGTAGGTAGACCAACAGCACTTTCTCGAGAGGAGGAAGACATTATAATTAGTCATGTCACCGCAGTGAGTCAACAGGGTATCCCCAAAACCCTTTATGATCTACGCTGTATTATAAAAAGTTACTTGAACAGTTTGGGCCGAAAAGTCCCAATATTTAAAGAAAATAAACCAGGATGGGAATGGGGAAAATTATTTCTCAATAGACATCCAACGATCAAAGAGGCTTTCGCAGCCAATATTTCAAGAAGAAGGGCTCAGGTTGGCGAAGTGGAAATAAATAATATTTTCGACAACCTTGAAAAAGAATTGAAAGATGTATCGCCTGAAAACATCTTCAATTTTGATGAATCTGGTTTCCACGATGTACCCGAAAAAAATAAAATTTTGTTCCGGAGGTCTTGCAGACATCCAGACAGAAATAATAAGAAACTCGACGAAAGGAAAACATAAATGGACAGACTTGATGTACAAAGCTCCATCAGGCTCTAGAATGAATGTCTCAAAAAGTGGTTGGATAGATTCAGACATTTTTGATGACTGGTTTGAGAATCACCTTTTACCTATTTTGAGAAAGAAGGAGGGAAAAAAGGTTGTCAGAGGGGACAATTTGAGTTCCCACATAAGTATTAAAACTCTAAAGCTGTGTGAACAATATAATATCAAATTTTTATGTCTTGTACCCAATTCAACGCATTTGCTCCAACCCTTGGACGTTGCCTTTTTTTCGCCTTTGAAAACTGCTTGGAGATCAGTCCTACTACAGTGGAGAATGACATCACAAGGAAAGAAAACTATAAGCCTTCTGAATAACCGTTTTGCACAATTACTCAAAGAAACACTTACGCAAATAGAGTCCAGATGTTCAGAGAATCTTATTGCCGGCTTTAGAGCCACTGGTATCTACCCACTGTCACGGGAACGAGCTACTTCTAAACTTCCAGACTATACCAATCCTGCTTGCTCAAACAATATTGAAAATGCTGTTGGATCAGAATTTAAACAATATTTAGAAAATATCCGTATATCCGATCTCTCAGCTCCTCAAAGAATTAGGAAATATCAGCTCCCAGTCATCCCAGATAAAAGTGTCTCTGCCGAGGAGGTTGAAGTATTTTATAGAAATAGAGAACCTGCTAAACAAACAGGAAAAGGAACACGAAAGAAACAGACACCTTCCGATAAAAATAAAGAACAATCTAAAAAGAGAAAAGTTACGAAAAGAAGAAAATTTGATATTTCAACTGACACTGAGGAATCAGATATAGATATAGCATCAAACAATTCCAATAAATCTTTATTGGAATTATTTGATGAGGATTCTATAAATGCATATATAGAATCAGAAATCAATGAAAATACAGAGAATAATGAAGATACATTTTTTGAAGAACTGAATCTTGAAACTGAAGAGGAAATTCTTGAGAATATTGATGTCGAATTGAACGGAATAGCTACAGATAAAGAAGCTGAAGGAGAGGACATCAACAATAACATTCAAGAAATGCCCATAATTATTCAATCTTCGATAGAAAAATACATGATAATAGATTCTGAGCCATTAAATGTTTCGGAATCTGTAGCACCAAAAGAAGAACAATATAAGATCAATGACTACGTTGTCGTTCAATACAATAAGAAATATTTCCCAGGCGTTGTGACTGAGATCATTCAAAATGAAAAGTATGATTTTACATACCTTGTGAATGCTATGGAACGGATTGGAAAGAAATGGCAGTGGCCAAAGAGAAAAGACGAGATACTGTATGAAGAAGAAGTAATAAAAAAAATTGATAACAATGATATCAGACCTCATACCAACACAGGATTATTCAATGTTAAAGATAAGTTTATCCTCGAAAACTGGGGTGGTAATCAAAATCTTTCAAAACCTAGACAAACAAAATATCACGAAAAAGATCACGTGGTCGTGCAATATGAAAACAAATTTTTCCCAGGGATTGTAACGGAAGTACAAATCGAAGAAGAAAGTGGAAAATGAATGTACAAAGTAAATGCACTGGAGAGATTTGGAAAAAAAAATGTGGCCACTAAAAAGGGACGAAATATTCTATAAGGAAGAAGATGTTATGAAATTGATCAAAGATACTGATATTATTCGCTACAGTAACTTGTTCATTTTTGATGACTCATTCCTGAAGGAAAAATGGGGTTGTTAACAACAGATATTACTCGCAACAGAACACGTTTTTTATTTATATATTCTGAGAATTATAACAGTTAGGTTAGGTTAGGTTAGGTTGGCCCACCTTTATTTTTTTTTTTAATAAATGCCACGAAAAGCGAATCAAGTAATCATCGCATGAAAAAATGTTAGCTAATATCAACATTTATCATTATGAGCTAAAACAACTGAGCAATAAGACGTCATCTCGAAAATTCTCTAGAAAATATCTCTCAGGTGGAGCAAAGTTACCCCGAATGACTGTACCTTGTTCATTCAACTTTTTTCTTTTTTTTTTCATTGCAGAATCTTCAATATGAGTAGAAAAATATTTGATTTGACTAACTTGGACGAAATTATAGATATTATCAAAATAAGATGAAGTGGGTCCCATGTGCACTGAGAATCTCGGAGAGGAAAGTGACGTTTCTTCTGTGGATGTAGTTGAAGAACGGTAAGATGGATCGTCTAGTGAGAAAGATTTGGATGAGTCTCCTTTTAACGAAGATGACAAGGAAGGAGATCCAGGTACGCAAGAGTATTTTTTTGGGACGTGACAAATGTACAAAATGGTATAAGGAACCTCCAATGAAAAGACGCCGTTCGAAACAGAACGAGAATAATTATCTACTTAGCGTTCAAAGCAGAACCATTAACTCTATGATATAGGTAGTTCATTATGTGTATAAAGTCATACATCAAATATGCAATTTTAGCTGGATTAAAAAAAAAGAAATTAAGAGATATTCAGATGACTCTCCAGAAAAAAATAAATCAATCCGAAGGTTGCAACTACATTGCAGGAGAATGCAAACTAGAATGAAGAATTTGAAGGATCTTGTCAGACACTTGAGAAGAAGAACTTCATGTCAGAAGGAGTTGAGGAAATTATTTTGGTGACTATATCAAACAATACTATTCACTTCAGTTTGACATTTAATGGGAATGCTTTTGAGTTTTAAATGAAAAAAATATGATTATGATACATTTTCAAATTAAAAAAAGTTTTTATTTATATAGATTCCATCACAAAAACTTTATAAGTAATGTATTTTCATGCATTCTAATAAAGAGATTAATAAACTGTTTTCAAAATCATTCACAGTTTTTCTACCACTCCTAACCATTTTCCTCTAATCTTGTCCCTGTCCCATTTTGGTAGAACCGCGAGGAAGGTGTCTAATTTCTACTCAACCTGCACCAAATCTTATCTTTTCAATTTAGGAGAGTGTGCCTATGGCTTTTCAAGATGTATTAAAAAAAAAATAATTCTTAAGAACTTGAGATTTATATTCAGAAGAAATGAGAAAATTCGCATTGACAATGCAGTTTTACTCGTCCAGAGCATATGATTACGTCAAAAGAATTTGGAAAAATTTACTACCACATCCATCTACCATACGTAATTGGTAGTGTGATAGATGGAAAGCCAGGATTCACCAGGGAATCATTTCATGCACTGAAGACTATTAGTTCAAAAAAAAAACACAATTTTGTAATATCGTCATAGACGAGATGAAAATTAGGGTGGAGATCTTGTATTCTGGCAACAGGTTTTATGGCGTAGTGGACATGGGAACTGAGTTAATTACTCAACATGGTGGAGCCTTGGTATTTATGGCGGTGGCGATTAACGACTATTGGAAAATTCCAATAAGTTATTTTTCAAATAAGAGTATAACTGGGCAAGAAAGATCCAATTTATTATTCAAATGCTTGGAGCTAATGCATGAGCCTGGGGTCACAGTTCATTCTATTACCTTTGATGGGGCAGCATCAAACCTATCAATGTGTCAGCATTTGGGTGCAAATTTCAATATTTTCTCTCCAGATTTCAAACCTTGGTTCATAAACCCATTATCTGGTGAGAAAATATTGATATTTCTGGATGCGTGCCATATGATAAAACTAGTGAGAAACACCCTGGAGGACTGGGGTGTTTTGAAAAGTGGTAATAAATTGATTGAATGGAAATTTATTGCCAATTTAGTAGGCATTCAGAAAAAAGTGGGATTGCATGCTGCAAATAAATTATCCACAAAACACATTAAATTTAATGAAAATAGAATGAACGTTAAATTGGCAGTACAAACGCTCAGCTCCAGCACCTCGAAAGCTTTGACTTTCTGACGAATGAAGGATTACGAAGATTCCCAAAATTCTGAAGCAACCTCAGAATTTTGTGAAATCTTCAATAATGCGTTTGATATGCTGAACGTTAGGAACAATTTTTTTTTTAAAAATGCCCATAATGTTCCTATAAAACTAGAAAATATAAGTGACATGGCTGAAAAGGCCAATATCATAATAAAGTACATAAGGAATCTATCAGATAAAGAAGGCAATACATTGTTGCAGTGTACAAGGAAAACGGGATTTCTAGGACTCATTGTAGATTTGATGAATAATCTCAACACGGTTGCTTAATGTTGCAGTACTCTCTAAAAATTAAACACATCTTTTATATATTAGTTCACCACAACTGATCAGACAATGATAAAGTACAAATTGCACCAGGGGAAATTTCACTCGGCTGGAAGATCCCACTGAATTGCTTATAACACAATACTAATTTACCACAAAATTACAGTCCTCACTAATACTAGACATCACCAATATTATAAATATTTACAAGAAGAAAATATATTTCGGAAAAATTAATTTCCGAACTGCGATCGTGTTTTCTTCTTGTATTTATTACTGGTATGCTTATTCTAAAGCGTTAATTCTTCTTCTGATTATTAATATTGTGTGATTGTGAGTTTGTTTGTCTTTACAGAACTCTGTAAACTATGTATTCGATTTTTATGGAACTTTCACGATAGTGTACATATTTTATTCAAGAGGCTTTCATGTGGAAAGTTGTATAACATACTGTATCCTAGCATTTTACAATGAAATAATGAGCAGAACAAAGCCCTGGGTTTGATCTAGTCATTCATTAAAATATATTATCATTCACTTGTATGTATAAATGTTTCAATTTCGTTGATTATTATTGTACTGTAATTCAAAAAGCAAGTACAGTTTCAAATTCTTCCACCCAACAACCTAAGTATTCTCAACAAGATCTATATCAAAACATACAAGTTATTCATGAAATTAAATTATTACATGCTCAACCGAGTATCTATCCTGCAGCTAGGGTCAATGGGGGAGTCACGATAATAGAAAATATCGTGACTCCCCCATTGACCAAAGTTCACATCAACACATTTAGTCAATCTATAAAGATTGTCTCACAACATAATTTTTGTGAACATTTGGACAATCTATTCTCACTGATTCTATAGCATAGAAATAGTATAAGAGGAGGAGCGATTTCGTAACTAAAACGGGACCAGGTCCGCCACATTGGTACAACACATTTGTCAAGCGGTCGTTAACCCTGATGTTTCGTGTTCGGTTGTGAGTTTTGTGAAAATTATTTATATTTGAAGGACAATCTTTGTCGTACATATTTAAATATATATGTATATTATATAATTTTTTATATTCATTATTTATATTTTAAATAAATTTTTCACCTTATACAACTTCCAAAGATGTTATCGAATATCACTAGTTGTTTCTGCTGATTAAAGAAGACAAAATTTCCCTTAACATTAGAAAAACTCAGAAGAATTCAATCTCCATTAAAAATGTTCTCAAAATAAAATAAGTATTGTTTTAGTATATAAACTGTTGAAATTCATTTTTATTTTATGAATATTAAAAATCATGATGTATATTCTGCTTCATCCATAAATTAGCCTGTAATTTATTTAGTCCGACCCTGTCCAATTTGTGGTTTGTGGCCGAAACCGCCACATTGGTACGACACTTTGCCCCGCCCAGTGGACCCGTTTTATGTGGAAATCGTTGAATGCAACAGCGTCTCCTTCTATACTATCTCTATGTTGACTGGGAATATGTACGTTCAACAAGCTCTTCTGATAAGAAGTTAACTTTTATTCATGCTACCATTTTATCACCACCACCATAAACTACTAATAATCCAGAGAAGGAATCTTATGAAAATGTTTGGATAAATAAAAGTATTAAGGCATCAAACTGTGTTTATTGAAGGGAAATATAATATAGTTTGGACATATTTATTTGAAAAGGATATAGAAATTTGACTTTATAAGTGATGTACTCAATTTGTTGAGCCAAAATGAATTCTTAATGAATCAATCAATAATACGAGAGATAAACAATATAATAAAGGCAAATGTTAACTAACAAAGGTACTTCTGAGTACATGATGCAAAAAAACCGCTTTGTGCAGTGCCATTGACACACAAACACAATAAATTTCTAGTTGAAAAGCCAATTCAACATTAACTTCATCCTCTAGATATTATACCCAGTTATATTTGAAAATTAGTTGTTGAATTTACAAATTTTGATTCTCAAAAGTTAAAGTCAGAATTGAAATTTATATAATCAGCTCACCTGGTTTGTTTTTTCTGTGTTTTAGTGAAATTGGTTATTTCTTATTCATGAAACAATAAAGCAAGATCAGAATTTTTTGGAAAGTTTGCTACTTTTACTGATTGTGGTGAATATTCATTTATTATATTGCTGAACAGGGTTAGTTAGTAACATATTGTCTTGGTAAGGAGAAAAATACATACATACCTCAAACTGTCCACACAAATCTGTTTTTGGCCATTTAATGTAAAGTCCAGCTCCTGGTAGTTCATATCTTAACGCATAACATGATTTCACTAATTTCAACAATATATTCAAATACAGATAAACTTTCAATCGAACATTTCCAAATAAGTTCGCAATTTACCGATAAATTTTTCTTCATAACCTAACCTAATCGTGTACGTAAAACAACTGTCAATTACGAAATTACCCCTACATTCGCTGAAAATTTGAAATCCTATCCCAAGCCACTTCCCCTCATTCGCGCATGCGCAGTTAGAGCGGCCGTACACGGACAGCTTCAAGCAGTTGAGACCGACTGCTTGAAGCTGCGACAGCACGGTGAACCAAAGGCTAAGGCATTCATTCGCTGCTGTACACACGACTGCTCGAGCTGTCGTGACAGCTTCAAGCTGTCGACTGCACTGCCGTCCTAAGAGTAGTTGTCCTATCTTCAAAATTATCAATTTTGAGATATTTGTACTGTTGGGGAGCTCTATATGTTCCGTAGCTTTTCACAAAGTTGTAGAGCCCTATCTACGATAACAAGCGTAATAGAACACTAAAACACTTGTCCTATGTGAAAAAATACCATGCTTTCCTAATCAGAGTTGTCCGTTGTGTGATATACTAAACCAATTTGTCCTTTCTTATATTATATTTGCACTTAGGACAAATAAGCTAGAGAATATGGAAATATTGCCAGAAATTTGTGGCGATACTAGTTGAATATGTCCTATCTACTTCAATTAGGACCGTTACGATTAGCAATGGCTACGAAACAAAATTGAGGTTATGTTAAATAAACATAACCTCCATAAAGTTATCGAATAAGTGAATGAGTGTATTTCATCTTGGTTTGTTTTAATAAGGTGAGTTTTTGATTAATCAATCTACATAACTATTAGAGATAAATGCAATGTGTCATTTTTAGTATGGCGGGCGACCGCAGTAAATTCATATTAACTCTGGCCTTAATCAAGAAATTAAAAGATAAGGTTGATTCTTACAAACGTGAAAAACGATCAAAAAGGCAAATAGAAGTTGAAGACAGTGATTATGATTATGAAGCAGACCTATATGAGAATTCGGCTGTATCCAAAAAGCTGAAATCCTCGCCATCATGTTCAGATCCACATGTTTTCATAGACGCTGAAGACTATGTAGGAAATATTTTGTGGTCAGATGTTTTAGATGCGGTTTTTTTGAAGATGAATAACACTAGCACAGCTACAACCAGCAAAAAAATTTAAATTTTATCTAATATTCTGATACCTACAACCACCTAACTCAATTCATTATAATGCTTCTAGAACGTCAAATGATAATACTAGTCCATCGCAACACGAAAAGGACGAGGCTCACTGTATTAATAATAGTTCTGAGACGTTGATTCTTGAAATTTCATATAGCATTGTAGATCTAGCTACAGATCTTGGAGAATCAAAGAAATACACAAAAAAAGGAGAGCTGAGAAAGAGAAGAAGGTAAGACACCTGCCCTTTAGAAAGAGAGAAGAAAAAAAAAGAAAGGTACATAAAGGCACACAACGTGAAGGGTTCATGCAGCTGCAAGAAAAAATGCGAACAAAACATATCGATTTTGCGTCAAAAAAACATCAATACTCAGTTCTGGTCACTGACAAAAGACCAGCAAGAGCTTTTTGTCGCTAGTTGTATAAATAAATCGGAAAAAAAGGGAAACAGTTGCGCCTAGCAATATTTCTAGAAGAAAATGGAGTTTCAAATATAAATTGGAAAATGAGAGAGGCGAAGATATACAAGTTTGTGAAAAATATTTTTTGTCAACTCTTGGGTATGGTGCTGAAAATGATAGAATATTGAAAAATGTTCGCAGCACAGACCCTAAACTACTCGCACCGGGGTGTGATGCGAGGACTAAAAATAGAGTGTCGACTTCAAGAAAAATAGACAGAAAAGATATCATAGATCACATTCACTCTTCTCGACCCACTATATCTCACTACCGCCGTGAACATGCCCCAAATCGGTTGTATCTGCCGAGCGATATTTCCATAACAATGATGTATAAAAATTTCAAGGAAAACTTTCCGAATAGCGACTTTTCTTATGAATTATATCGGAAAGAAGTTGCAAATCTTAACATTTTTTTTACAAAACTCGGACACGAGAAGTGTTGGCATTGCGAGGCCATTAGAATACACAAAGATAAGACCCACCACGATGTTGAAGATGGTCGTATGAATAAATGTGAAATTTGCGAGAACTGGAAAAAACACAACATGAAGGCTACATCTGCACGAGAAGAGTACAGAAAGGATGCTGAAAGCATTGAAAGAAATGATAGTATTATTGTTTCTGCAGATTTACAAAAGGTAAAACATTAATGTTTTGAAAATTCGGCGCAATAATATTTTTATTTGCAGGTGATTATGCTTCCACGCATGGAAACTTTCAATGAAATTATTTGCACACCAAGGATTATAGCCTTCAATGAAAGTTTCGTTTCCCTAGGAAAAAAAATAGAAGAAACCCTTATGCAATTATCTGGCATGAAGCACTAAGCGGTCGCACTAAAAACGATATAATATCCACATTATTTTCATTCTTTCAAGCGAACAGAGACAAGAAAACATTTGGTTGGACAATTGTTCCTCCCAAAACAAGAATTGGACCATAATCAGTTTTTTCCTTTACATAGTAAATTCTTCACTAGTCGATATTGAGTATTTAGAAATAAAATATTTCGAACCAGGGCATACTTTCATGTCTGCCGATGCCTTCCACCACCAAGTGCATTAGCATTAAAACACACAAAAAGGGTCTACGATTTTGTAGATTTTACTAAAGTTGCACAAAGTTCGAATTGTGGTCGAGTCAATGTCATGAAAATGAATCTCAATAATTTTTATACTTTCACAGATAACACTTCCAAATACAAATTGCAGAAATTAGCTCCTCGAATTTACCTTAGAGATATTGTCGCACTTTCTTTCAGAAGAGGACAAAAATATTTTCAGTATAAAACTAATTTCTCGGATACCTTTCAAGTCATTAACAACTTTCTACAGCAGAAATTTATCAAAGGACCCTTCACTGATCCAAATGTGAAAACAGAATATCGCGGTATCACTTCTGAAAGAAAGCGCAACTTGTTGACAGTTTTGAAGTCGCATATACCCGATAATAGAATGAGAATTGGGAGGGATTATAAGTCAATGATGACGCTATCAATAATAGTATTGATGATGACTAGTATCATAAATATTGTTGTATCATTTTAGTTACTACATAAGAAGAAAATTTATTTTATTTCGCTAAAACCTGTAATCCACTTAGGACAATGAAATTTAATTTATACTGAAATTTAATGAATTTACTCACAGAAATTGTCCTTTCTGTCATAAAATTCGAAAGACACCCACAAATTAGGTGAAAAGGTACTAAAGGCACTAAATGAATTGAAGCAAGCAGGTGCGGTTGTAACTGAACAAGAGAAACTTAATTATATGTTGAAAGCACTTCCACCTAATTTTAGTCATATTGGTGATTTGCTTGATGTCTTACCAGAAGAGGATAGAACTGTTGATTACTTAAAAAGTAAAATAAAATTGGGAAAAGCGGAAGAAAAATCTAGTGAAGCATCAAACGACAGTTCCAATGTATTCCAAACAGAAACAAGGACATCATCACGAAAGAATTGCTTTAAATGTGGAAAACCTGGACACTTCAAGAGAAATTGCCGATCCAGAGGACGAGGTCGTGGATATTCTGGAAATAGAGGTCGAGGAAACTACACAAACAATCAGAATAGATATGAAAGAGTTGAATATGGAAATAGTTTTCACACAGTCATTGCAAATCAAATCACAGCAGGTGAGAAGGAGAAAAATAACAAAGGACAGATAGAATGGTTGCTCGACAGCGATTGTACCGATCATATCATGAACACAGACGCGTATTTTGACACATGGGAAACATTGAACAAATCTGTAAAAGTTTAAGTTGGTGATGCACGAATACTTGAGGCAAAAAAGTTGGAAATATTAAGGCTTCTTTCGAAGTAAACGGAGAAAAATCAGAGATAAATTTGAAGAATATTTGCTATGTCAAAGAAATGAAGGCAAATTTACTTAGTTACTCGAAAATCACAGAGAAAAATTCAATTTGTCAAAAGGAGGTTTGTCAAAAATATACAATCCACACGGAAAGGTTATAGCTATCGCTGTCAAAGATGAAAAACTTTATAAGATGAAATTTTATGTGAAAGGAGAAATCCCAGAAGTAAATGTGTGTAAAAGTAAAATGACCATTAAAGAAAAACTATACCGTACATTAGGACATATAAACTTCAAAAATTTGGAGGAAATGTGTAAAAATGAGGCATTGGATGGTCTACCCAAGGAAATCGAACCAGAATATTTGAAGTGTGCAAAATGCATTCAAAACAAAATGCATAATATACCATTCCACAACAACCGTAGAAAAGCAAAGGATATTTTAGAAATTATGCACACAGACTTTAATAGACCACACCAAACAATTGGAAATTGAGGTGAAAAGTATTTTTTAAGTTTCATAGACGATTACAGTAAGTTGGTGAAAGTTTACTGTATCAGAACGAAGGATGAAGTCTACGATTATTTGAGGCAGTACGTAAATGAGGTTGAAAATATTTCTGAAAAAACGATAAAGGAATTGCAATGTGATAACGGAGGAAAGTACATAAATGCAAGAATTCACAAATTTGCAAAGGAGAAAGGAATAATTATAAAACCTTGTCCAGCATATGTGCATGAACTAAGCGGAACTGCAGAAAGATATAATAGATCTCTGATGGATATGGGAAGGTGTTTGTTGTCAGAAGCAAAAGTTGGAAGAAAATATTGGCCAGAAATAATAAAGACAGCTGCATACCGGAAAAATAGTATCACAACAAATACAATTGAAAAGAAGACCCCTTATGAAATATTTTTTCAAAGGAAACCAACCGTTAAGTATCTTAAGATGTATGGTAATAAAGTTTTTATTCGAATACCAGAAGAAAAACGAAGTTCGAAATGGGACAGAAAGGCAGAGATGGGAATTCTTCTAGGTTACACTGACACAGGGTATAGAGTGCTGATTAACAACAAGGTAATAATAGCCAGGCACTGTGATGTTGTAGAAGAAGATGTGACTCTGTGTGGCTTTCAACATGAAGATGTGCAAACAGACGATCATCCAGTTGAATTAAAAATCACGGAAGAAAATAAACCTCTTGAGTTGAAAAGCTCACAAGATATCGAACTCGGAGATGATAGGGAAGAAACAAGATCAAGAAGAAGAGTTCACCCACCACTTCAAATCGACGAAGAATTCGGTTATTATTGTATAAATGTAAACTATTGTGATGCTATGATGCCAGTCAATTTTCAGGAGGCGAAAACCTGCAAAGATGCAAGTATTGTGTTAATTTTATTATTTGTTGATGACCTTTTAATATGCTGTAAAAGCACAGGTGTAATTAATGATATTTAAAAATAAATTATCTGAGAGATTTAAAATGAAAGACTTGGGCAAAGTATATCGGTATTGACATAGAATATGATTATCGAGAAGAGAACTCTTTAACTTTGAGCCAAGAACATTACATTAAATCCTTGGCGAAACGTTATAATTTTGAAAATTAGTTAAAACACTCATGGAAGCAAACTTGAAATTAGAAAAAGGTGAATTAAAGGGCGACAATGTAAAGTTCAGAAATCTTATAGATGCTGTTTTGTATATTAGTGTTGGTACCAGACCGGATATATCATTTAGTGTGAATTACCTCAGTAGGTTTCGAAATTCTTTCAATCAAGCACATTTCAAATATGCCCTCAGAGTTCTTAAATACCTATATTTGACTAAAAATCTTAAATTAAAGTACAGTAAAAGTAATCACTTCTATATACTAGATTGTTTTGTTTATGCAGACTGGGCAGGAGATAACTCTGATCGTAAATCGACCACCGGTTTTATATATATATATATTCTTATGAAAATAGAGAGCTAAAATAATACAATAAATGTTGAAACAAAAAGTACCTAAGCTGAGGTAAAAAAAGAACGGGGTATCATAACATTCTTCGTATGATACTATAGAATCATACGATACTATCATCATTAGTATCATACGATACTATAGAGCCAGGGAAAAAAACCTCAGCCGAAAAAACCTGCCACCGGTTTTATAATAAGATCATTTGGAAATATAATATTTTAGAAAATCAAAAAATACTGTAGCTAATTCTTCTACATTTGCAGAGTATATTGCCCTATCAGATGCAGTAACAGAGATAAATTTTCTCATTTCATTGATTAGCGATGTTTTTATTGAAATTTTTAAACCCGTTACCATTTATGAGGATAACTCTGGAGCTGTAGCTATTGCAAGATTTGGAAATTTTACAAAAAATTCGAAGCATATTGAGATTCATTATCTTTATATACATGAACATGTCTTGAATAAGAAAACAGAGATTGTTAAAAATTGAATCAGAAAACAATGATATTTCAACGAAGGCATTAGAAAATGTCAAATTTATCAAATTGACCATATTCGTTAGCTATCGGTTGCAGCTTTTTTTTGGGTTGACGACATTGTGAGATTAATCATAATGACATTCATCGTAGTTGTCAATTGTATTTCATCAATTTAGTTAGGTTTCTCACTGAATATACTACAATCATTTAAAACAGATATCAATCATTTTTATTGATAAAACAAATACATACAATTTTCAATAAAATGGATACTAGAAGGCTGTAAGTAAATCTTAGGTATATTCAACATGTCCAAGAGTACAATATTAGGTTCATGTTTTTTCGCTTTTAGCAACCACAATGTTGGAGGAGGCTGGAACACTGTCAAGTCGTAGCTCTACCGAAGATTCCAAATTAAAATTTCATAGGTTTGTTTGAGTTTCATAGGTTCCCTAAAAATGAAGTACTTGCTAAGAAATGATAACCTTCTCTAGGAATGGAGCAAGATGCTCATTCATTAATTTCCAGAGGAAGGGAATATGCGGTTTACATTTCACATTCCAAAATGAAATGAAGAGAACTAACGTTCCTACATGATTCCTGAGGAAACCTATGATTTCTAATAAGCAGTAAATTTTCATTTACATCTGTCCACTCATTAACATTATTTTTATTAGCAGGTCAAACAGAAAGACATTTCGAAGATGATAATATGAATGTTTGTGATGGCCGATGTGAAAAAAATCATCTGAACGATAATATACCCATGAATTTTCATTTTATAAGATCCATTGATCATTTGTTATTAAAAATTATCAACTAGATGAGTTGGAGAAACAAGTCACCGAAGATATTACTAGTGAGTTTACGCCCAACTTGTAAAACACTGCTTACAACTTAATTTTTGCTCCTGGAAATCAACTTTTATTATATTCATACAAATCCTTGGAGCAAATAATCCTTGCTTATGCAACTAGGAACAATTTTTATTTTTGTAGGTCTGAGAATTCATTTTGAGATTGGAGAAATGAAAATTTTTATTATACTAAAATCTACGATTCCCATCAGTACCATGAAAAGTTTGATGCCCAATTTCTTCAAAGCACCCCTTCTGGATAGAAGTATATAAGCAATATAGAAGTTTTCAATTTCAATAATTGTTTATAAGTAATTATATAAGTGTTCCATTTCAATAATTGTTTTCAATCCAAAATTCGAAATGTCCCCTACGAACATACAAATAATTTTATTAATTCAAGTTTGGTCTTATGGAAATGATTCCAGAGATATTTGTAGTACTAATATAGGGATCAATAAGAGGTTTATGTCCAATAGATCTTTTTTATGTGGTACTAATATAACCTAATTTGTTGGAAATCCAAGGAATTTTTTAATAAAGATGAAAAACAAAATAACAATAATAAACAACAGTATACAAAGAAACTGCTAAAATTCTCCGATGAAAAAAAATAACTCTGCCTGTACGGGATGTGGGAATCCACATCCCGTGTTTCATATTCCATCGCAACCACATTTATATTATCATCTTCGAAAAGCTTTCGCTTTGACCTGCTAATAAACATAATGTTAATGAGTGGATAGATGTAAAAGAAAATTTAGAGCTTACTAGAAATCAAAGGTTTTCTCAGGAATCATGTAGGAACGTTAGTTCTCTTCATTTCATTTTGGAATGTGAAATGTAAACTGCATATACTCTTCCTCTAGAAATTAATGAATCAGCATCTTTCTCCATTCCTAGAGAATGTTACCATTTCTTAGCAAGTATTTTATTTTTAGGGAACCTACGAAACCCAAACAAACCTATGAAATTTTAATTTGGAATATTCGGTAGAACTACGACTTGACAGTGCTCCAGCCTCCTCCAACATTGTGGTTGCTAAAATCGAAAAAACATGAACCAAATATTGTACTCTTGGACATGTTGAATATACACAAGATATACTCACAACCTCTTAGTATCCATTTTATTAAAAATTGTATGTAAGTATTTGTTTTATTAATAAAAATTATTTATGTCTGTTTTAAATGATTGCAGTATATACAGGGAGAAACCTTACTAGAATGATGAAATATTTTGAAAAATGTCCGTTTACTATAGATGATTGGAAACATTTCCAAATTCTAATTTTGAAAAAAGTAAATAAAAAATGACAATTGACAACTACGATATTCAATAATATTGTAAAATTCTCAATCACAAATATAGCTTTAGCTAAAAATAACACAATCCTTTGAGAAGATACATTCTTCAATCTTCTTCATTTTCTATTTCGTAATTTCCAACCCTAACTCCCCAAAGAATTCTTCACGAGCGTCATAGTTCGTGAAGAATGAACTAACATCGAATTCTGGGAGAATCGCCGACCGAAGATCAGATGGAACCTTCGACCTTCCTGATGGCACAGTTGGTTAGTGCATTGGACTAGTAATTCGAGGTTCGCAGGTTCAAGTCCTGCTCGGGATGGTAATTTTTCCAGAATTCAATTCTGTCTGCACACCATTAATTTTCAATTTTTCTATAAAAGATAATCTCTTGACGATTGCATTAGAAATACCTATTGCTTCATCCCAAAGCCTTGATCTTTATCATATGTTTTCCTTACCACATCCTTACAATGAAGACAACAGTTTATTCTCCTACATTGAACCATCCAAATCCTACTTATTGATTTCACCTTTGAGAACCATTTATCTGTTGGCCGATGAGTTAAAAAATTGCATGGAATATCATCCAAGGGAATGGATTTGTAAAGAGATGCCAATCCTGAAGAAAGCTGACTCCTACTGTGAAGTTCAATTGTTGATGAAAATCACCAACGAAATCCCCAGCTCCTGCATAAAAAGAAGCTTCATCGCTGACGTTGAAATATGGCACAAGGTGGACGCAAATGAATGAATGACTGTACTTCCTTTCCAACCCAACTCGAATCTCTATCATTTGTGACGAAGAATCTTTGAAGCAAGAAATACTCGAAAGGATAGGTGTTCTAAAGCTCAAACCACACTGCAAGACATTCACTCATCGAACAAGTCTAGAAGCAAGTTCAGTAATGATGTCTCTCAACTCAAGTTATGAAATTCCATCCACAAACTTGATCCAGGATGAATGTGGCCAAAAATTGAAAAGAAATCTCACGATACAGGCAATCCACATGGAACCAATTAAGTTCACACATGTCAATTTATATGAACTCCAATATGCTCAACAGAAGCTAACGGACTTTGATGAAAAACTTCAACAACAACTAAATAAGCCATTTATCATTCAACACTCTTCTTGGGTAACAACAGCCTTGTCAATTACATTTTGCTCTTTAATCTGATGAAATGGTGTGGATGTGTTCAACTACACTGAAGATTCCACTGGTGTGCCAAAGAATCAAGAGCTATTGAAGCGGGTCCATGCTTCCAAATCTTCAACCAATGTCACAGAAGACCAGTCCAACAACCTATCCAGGTGCACTATGACGCAGAGCTCCAACGTCTCAACTACCCAGGTCCATCCGATCCAGAAGTCCGAATATCAAGACCAGAAGACACATCCAGTAGTGAGTCCGAAACTCGGAAAAGAACAAACAAATCTTTGAAAATTAATCCTCATTAATTTTTGATATTTTACTTCAATTATTTTCGAAACTTTCTCAAATCCAACTTTCGCAATTTTTCTATTTATAAATGATTCTACTTATGATGAATTTTTCATTTTGTGTCATCTATGTAACCATGATATCTTTTGATTTTATTCAAATATTCTTAGTTATATCCAATATATTCATTTTTTATCTAGAAATTGATAATTCTAAATGAATTAAAGCATGATATATTTCTAAAAATCAAGTACTTCATATGTAAGGTGCCATACTGCTTCAGAATCTATATTCTAAAGTTTTTTACTATATTTTAAAGATTTTTGTGTTTTTTAAAAATACAACAAAAATCTTTTTTGTTGTCAGTCTATGGAAACAAGCCCTATTGTTAAGTATTTGTGCTTAAGTCAGCATTTTCATAATCTTTATCCTTATACTGCTCCTTAGCAGTACGACGCCCACACCTCAGTTCTGATTGATTTGCCGTGACGTTAAGTTCTACACCGTATCGTTAAGATTATTGTTGAGAAAAGATTAAATATAATTTTGGGCACACTAAACACGTAAATTGCAGGTATAGGGATGAAACATATACATCAACAACCATTTTTAATTATGACTCTAAGAAAACGAGAATTGCATGGAATAATTATTCACTTCTTTTATAAGCTTTTAGATATTTTTACAAATATTTGATCCTTATTACGATATTTCGACCTCAAAAATGATGAAAAAAATCTAATTGGAAAATCGCCATGCATCGATTATTATAGAAAAAAAGTTGATTATATAATGCAGAAAAAGGCCATTGGTTCTCTTAGAACTGGGGTAGAGCACATGAAAGAAGGTATAGAATTTTTGAGACACGAACAAGGTAATTCTGAAAATGCTGGGCATAACTTTGAAAAATCTTTTGATTCAGTGCCACATTTATTGATGAAAAGATACTTAAAAAATTTAGAAAATTATAAGGAAACCTATGAAAGTTGTCCTCTATTCTTGAAGCCGAGGGTGTAACCACTTCTGAAATCGATGTACTTTTGAAGCCCGAAATCATCATCGGAATAATCATCAAAATCCAGTTATCATTATGGAACTCACTCCATCGCCGAAATCCCGCGGTCGTAGTTATCACTGATATCTTGCGTTTGCTCATCGATGCTCCGTCTACATTCCTAACATTTCGAAAGTGTTATTTATCTCCCGAGTGTATTAAGTGAATGAAATTGCAAAAAGTATGTGAACTACTCATAAATGAAGTATTCAGAATTTATTATTTTTTTAAATGAAACAAATGTTCAGCTGTATGAGAGGTGAGTAGCATATATACAGCTACGAATTATCCTATGAATTTTTATCTGTGCGAAAATGTTTTCAGGTATTTAGTCTTGCATAAGTTAGGTACAGCCACAAGGTTTTCGGTGCTTTTTTCAGCTCCAAGTAATTCGCAATTATTCTACTATCCCTATACAGATTGTGTATGATTAGTCAGATCTGAATGGTTTCAAAGTTATTAAGATCGCATTTGCAACCGAGAATGTTATACAATATACTCCCACTCGGATGCACATCATTTTTTCTGCCGCATGATTTTGATAATCTGCAGGGGAATAATTCAAGTTGAGTTTTTTTTTCGTCCCACAAACTTTTTTGCGGTACCCTCGGGGGTAAGCTGCTGGTGTTGGTATTCTGAAATACAAATAAACCAGAATTGAATTTCGAAAAGGAACATTTTGTATATATTCATATTCAATATCGATAAATATTTCATAAATTTTCGATGTACGATGAATATCGAATTGGTGAATTCAATGTCACTTGTTTTCTGAAGCATTCCGGCCGTCGTCGTTCGTTCATTCTCGACGTTTCGGCAGTACAAGTGTCCGGCATCTTCAGTAGTTATTTTCGTTGAAATGACCTGCCCGATTATGACAAGGAAGCAGATTGTACGTCCTTTTAAATGATGTGCGATCGGGACACGTGACAGCGACTGGCCAGTCACCTATCGTCTCGAACACTCGTCAGCGTCCGACCGGACAACATCCGGTACCGGAACTTCATTCTTGTCACGAACCTGGTTTCTCATGTAGGGAAGTGGCTTTTCAGTACTGGCTCTCAGATCCTGTTGTTTCTTAGAGTTTCTTCTGATCCATTGATTGGTGTTTATGAATTTCATTTGGTTCCGTATGAAACCTGGGGTAACATGCGGAGGTGGACATAACACTTGGGTTTGGCCGAATTATATTGCTCGATTCGTGCTGTTCTGTGTATGCTCTGAATGACCTAGTCTCCAAATGGCCTTGTGTTCTTTCATCCTGGTTTTGATGTATCGCTTCATCGTACCGATGTATACATTTTCGAAACTGCACGGAATTGGGTATGCACCTGGAGTACTGAGTAGATCTCTTCCATCCTTGGGAGAGTTCAAATATTTTCTGATCTTTTTCAAGGGTTTGAATATTGTTTTGATGTTATCTTTCTTCATAATTCCGCCAATTATATTTGTTACCCGGGGAACATCGTCGGTGTTGTTTTTAGTCCTACGTTTGATGTGTCAATTGATGGTCCCTTTCAGTGTAGCCGTTGGTTATGAGCTCATGTTTCAAGTATATTAATTCAGTTCATAGTTGTTCTGGTTCACATATTCTTGTCGCTACGTCGACCAGTTTTTTATTATTCCCTCAAGATGGCATGAATGATGACTTGTGGAGTTATTTATTCATTTATTTTGTTTGACAAATACTCAATCTGTCTGTGTGGGCTTTCTGTATACAGGATGTCTTAGTGTACTTTCTTCCCTATTGATCAGTACACCAAGAAAATCCAGATTTCTATTCTCATTTCCCAATTTCATTGTGAACTGTATACTTGGGTGCATTTTTTTATGTGTGCCAGAAATTCATCGAGTTTTTCTCTACCATGACTGCATATAGCAAATGAGTCATCCACATGACGAAACCATATTTTCGGTTTGAGAGGTGCGTTGTTCAGTGCTTTCTCTTCTGCTGCAAGTGGATTACCCATTGATATTCCATCCATTTGTTCAAATATATCATGATTGAAGTTTAAATGAAATGATGTAAGGCAGATTCAAAACAGCCCGCTATGTCCCTTGGGAGTTTTTGTTCGATCTCTACCACTACTTCATTCAGTGGGAGTTTTGTGAACAATTAAACCACATCGAAGCCAACTAGAATATCATTTCTTTCATCATCGATATTTTTTTGCGGTTGTTTTTTAGATGTGCGGCTGTAGGATTGTAACTGGATTTTTTGCCAGGTTGTATGTTGCGCTGACAATCAGACGGAGTGGTATGTCCTTTTTGATGAATGTTAAGTAATTCAAAGAATGTCGGAAGCAAGGCCTCGCTCCGGCACAACCTTTTCTGTGGTACTTCCTCCAGCTATGACTTTTCTGATGGTCGACTGTATTGGATCTTTCTTGAGCTTTTCGATATCTCCAAAAGCTAGCTGATTTTGTTTTAGTCGCTCTTGTTCATTCATTGGAGTTGTCTTTGTCGACAACTAATATCAGTATGCTATCATCTTTGTTGAGTTTCTTATAGCTATTACCCCGTTGACTCTGATGTTTGGCTTCGGAGGTTTTGCATTCCTGAGATTTACGAGCAATCCGTGCGTATTTCATCGTCTAGATGTTAGAGAAACCCTTGATGGCCGACTCCAGATTGTCTATTATTTCCACCTTTGGAATCACTCTTGGAGCTATTGTAAAGTTTCCTCCCTTAGATAGTATTCATCTTCAATAAGATAGCAGATCGAAAAGATTGATGACAGTCAAGTGCGTGCTGGTTGTGTGTGTTCAGAACTAGGAGGAGAACCAGGGTCTGATACGGTCATGTGTCCCGCACGCACAACAGATATAAAAACGTACAATCTGCGTCTTCGTCATAATCAGGCAGGTCATTTCAGCGACAACATTATTTTTATCATTATTATTAGAACAAGTGACATTGAACGATGGCTGTGAAAGCCCCAAGCAATATGTCGATTCAAGTCGGAAAGACAACAAAACCTTCGATCTTCAAAGAAATTCATACCATTTTTGGTATAATTGAAAGATATCATTCTTGAAGAAAATGAAAGATATCGACGGAATCGGATGATAGAGAATTGAATGAACTTCCGGAAAATGGTGATCGGAATTTCATTTGACATAATACGTCTCCAATGTTTATGAGTGCTGCAACACTATTTCCTGCATTAAAGCCATTAAACGGAGAGGACTTCCAAGCATGGGCGCCCGCAGGGGGGGGCCAGGGGGGGCCGTGGCCCCCCCTGAGATTTTGATCCTCTATCGAATTGATAACTCCCTGAGGCGTGTTGAGCACTTTTTGGGTGAAAAAAATCATGGAAAGTTTTCGAAGACGATGAATTTGATGTTTTTGTTTACCTAAAACGAAGTAAAAAATTCATAAACTACCTCATGCTTATCGGCATTCTCTTCAATCGCTACCAGATGTTCGTTTTATGACCGGTTTTTTTAGGTGGCTTCTTTGATGGGGGATTCTTCCTGCAACTAGTGGGACTACTCTCATATTTCAATAATTATTGTCCATTCTCCAATCAGAATATTTTTTTCCGAGAAGGCGGAAATATAGAATCTTTTCATTAGTATTTTCATTCTAGAGAAAGATGTATTCAAATTCGAAACAATCCTATTCAGAGAGTATTCTTCGTTTTTAGTGTCTTTGATTCCAAATTTTGTTATCGAGGGTAACTGCTTTGATTATTTACGTAGATGATAGGTAGATAGGTCGAAGGATATCCTTTTTTGTTAGGAATAAAAGATTCAATTAAACCAGTTAGCGAGTGGCAGTCGATGTTTTCTGTTTCAATAATGTTCTGTGATATCTCTTTTCATCCCCGAAATAATTTCAAGTAACAATAAATCGGTTTTTTACAAGGAATCGACTGCAATCTCTTGCATTCATCCGAAATCTCGAAATACAGTACAATCGCGTTAATATGAACACCCGATCGTATGAACCCCTCCGTAATATGAACACAAAATTTTTTGTAAGTACTCCTCTGTAATATGAACAAAGTAGAATCTCACTAGTATGAACTTGTTGTAACTTGTCTATTTTATTCAGAGGAACTAATTTGTTTTAACGATTTATCGTTAGTTATCCGTCTCGCCGCCGCTAGTTGCTTCTCATTGTTATTTGACGACCATTCTATAACTAAGAAAATGGTGAAAGTGAGTGGAAAATCCCTCCATAAGAAAGCTGAAATTCTAGCAGACATCAAAAAAAGCCTGAATGTTACCTCACTGGCGAAGAAATTTGGCATTGCTAAGTCAACGGTTTGTTCCATGAAAACAAAAAACAACAAATTCCCGAGAGAGTGAGCAATACATTCAAATCGACTGTTTTCACTGCAGGTGATTTTAATGTGACAGACTGGTATGTTGGCAGCGGAGCTAGCGTTCATTTGGCATCATGTAAACAATGGATCATTAACTCCAGGAATCCGGGTTTGAAGGAAATAACAGTAGCAAATAAGGCGAAAGTTGCAGTTGAATGTGCTGGAGATGTGGAAATTCAAAGAAAAACAGATAAGAAACATAATATTTTGTTGAAGGGAGTACAGTATGTCCCCCAGTTTGACTACAAATCTCTTATCTGTATCCCAATTGATTAAGAATGGAAATGATGTGCAATTTGACACTGGCGACAGCCAGTCTGTAAAATAACGTATATAAATTGAATACGGTGGATACACATTCTGTTTGTTTTCAGGCAGCAAGCTTTGAAACCTGGCACAGGAGACATAGCCACATTAATAATAATTACCTTCAGATGACAGCTGAAATCGCAGATGGAATCGACTATAGAAACCAAAGTAGGATCGATAACTGCGAAGTATGTTGCAAAGGCAAACAGACTAGGTTAGCTTTCTCAAAAGAAGGAACTCGCTCCAAACGTATACTTGAAATTGTACTCAGCGATTTATGTGGGCCCATGGAAACCATTTCATTAGGAGGAGCAAAGTATTTCCTAACGTTCATTGACGACTACACCAGAATGTGCTTCGTTTACTTTTTGAAAAATAAGAGTGAGGTGTTCGAGAAATTCAAGATCTCCAAAAACCTTGTAGAAAATCAGCAGAATTAAGGTGCTGAGACATTGTGGCATAATACATCAGACGACCAATAGCTACAGTACCGTTGATGTGTCAGAATGGGAAATTTAGAAATTCAATAATAAGAGTATTCTTTAGAATTTGTACGAAGCTCCTTATCTTCCTTAAAGGAATATTTAGAAGATAGGAATAATGAAAACTAATTTATTTCATATTGCCAGTCAGCTTCATGTTATGAATTAATGAGAAAATTTTTTATTTTGCCTTTTGAAAGGTATATATTTGAGATTTATTTAATTTTCAATGCAAAGATCCCCCAATTCCCATATCAGTAATAAAAACTATCTTTCAAAAGTATCCTATAACTTGCCGTTATTGAATCGTGTGGTAGTGCTTTTAGTTGACAAAATTCATATAAATTCCAGGCAAAATTACAGATCAAAAGATGTTATAGGTAGCGCCGTAAATTCTCCGAATGATTTAGATAAAACGATTTTGTCGTATATGATAAGTTCAGCTTTTGGAAATACTAAAGAAATTGTTAAATTCTTACCGGTTTGAAATATGAAAGGAACGAAAATGGTGGAAATTACAAAAAATATTATTTCTTTTATTCAAAATTGTGGTTTCGAGGTCTTGGCGGTTATAACAGATAATCATTCGATTAATCGGGTAATGTTTAAAACTTTTTAAGGTAATTTCAAAATTATAAATCCGAAGGACGATGGGAAACGAATTTTTTCGACATTCGCTTCGGTGCATATATTCAAGAATATTTGAAGAAATTGGTTGAATTTGAAGAACGCGAATAAAACTTTTGTTTATCATGATTTAGAAACAGTTCGATACGCTAAATTTCAAAATTTAATCGATATATATGAAAAGGAGAATGACGCAGTTGTGAAACAAGAGTTCACTCAATCACAAGTGTCGAATCTGGGTTTAATAACTCGGAACTATTTTGTCAATGGATAATGTGTTCGAAAGGCAGAAATTCATATTAGCTGACAATATTTTTCATTATTCGACAATATCCGCCTTTAAGACCAATTCAATGAACGATACTGCTCAGTTCGTAGAAATATTTATAAAATGGTGGGATATATTTAATACAAATTAATTTTTGAAGGGTGTCATAAAACAAATTAATTTTCAACCCCTTTTGAGAATAAAAGTTTAGAAAACGACGAGAAATGATTGTTTTTAATAAATTCATTATTTGGCTCCATAGGTGGCATAAACTTTCAGGATTTAATGGAAAACCATCAAGGGAAACTTATGCTACGTTTCAACAATTCACAATCGTTCTTCTAGAAATTATCGAATAATCTTTCTAATTCATTCAGAATTGAAATACATTTCACCAGGAAAACTCAGCACGGATAGTTTAGAGAAGAGATTTGGTTTATATGGATCACTTTCAGGGTGTAATTATAATGTTTCTTTTGGTAACATTTTAGGGGCAGAAAAAAAAATTAGAATGAGAATAGAACTCCACGGATATCTATTGCGACGAAAACAGTTCTGATAATAATAGGACATTTATTTCGGAATTTTTGTACATTTCAGATTCGTATTAGGGTAAATGTGTCTAAGAGTACGCATGTGTATAAGAGTACGCACCACTGTTATTTCAATAGACTGCCACCTTTAGTTGCTTTTGAAAAGCTTATTTCAATCCGAATGCTATCTCATGCTACTGACAAGATCGAAATCTGCAATTCTGAGCGTTGATTGGAAGAAAACTAGGTTAGAAATTTTCGTTGCCGCGAAGTGCAATTTTCCCCGTTCAAAGTTTTGTGTTTGTACAGATAAGAACTGGCACTTTGACAGCGAAGATATTAAATTATGTCACAATATGTTTCACTTCATTTCAATTCATATGAAAACGATAGCAGAATTTGTTTTTGTCATAATTACAGCCGAGAGAATCGAAATTCATGGATGTTTATAAGAGTTCGCAAAATTATCTGTATAAGAGTACGCAGTGTCTACTCTCAAGCCGGGTCCAGACGGGTTTAATGTAATGCGTAATGTAATGCGAATTCTTCGTTGAGAGCGTTACGCGTAATGCTCGTAGTGCCGTCCAAACGAAAGAATTCGCATTACATTACGCGTTACATTACACCCGTCTGGACCCGGCCTTATGCATCAAGTGCGTTGTAATTCAAGAACTACCGAATCTTTTAACAACTAATTTGATTTTCCGCTATTCAGTTTCAAGGACAATGAGTCGGTACCAAATAAAAAGCCAAAAAAAGGTGGTATTCACGGAAGAAATGACGGAGGAAATAAAGAGGAAAATAGATCTTGGCTTCATCAAGAGAGGTATAGCCAAAGAATTCGGAATAAATGAAGCAACGCTGAGAAAACGATTGAAGTGTGGGAACATCCCACAATCACTGGGACAAAACAACAAAACTTTGGCAAGAAAAATTGCTCAATGTCAATTGGCAGCGTATCCAACAAGGAACTTGTTATTGGGAAATCTTATTTTTAATGGCAACTGCATTTTCCTGAAGATCATGCCTATTGTTTGGACACAGCACAGTTAAATACAGTTATTCATTTCTAATTTCACAACTAAATCCTGTGAAATTACATAATATATCATCCCAGTTCCTTTCACTAGAAAATAAAAAAAAATTTCGTTAGGGTCGCGAACTTCCAATATATTCGTACTTCGGGTCTCCAGCCAAAAAGGTTAAGAACCACTGTTCTACGGTATCACGAAGAAAGATCTCCAAATAGCTGTATACAGATTTGCTGTATATTCATTCATATTCAACACCGATTCAACAAAGGCAAAAAAATTGCTGGCAAGTCTTGGCTAAAAGGGTTCTGTAAAAAGCCAAACATCACACTCCGACAGCCAGAAAAATGTTCGATGGGTAAAATTATGGGTTTTAATAAAGTTCAGGTGAGAAGGTTTTACGATAACCTGAAGATATTGATTGAAAAAAAAATTACCCACCAAGTTCAATTTTCAATATGGATGAAACAGGTTTATCATGTTTTGGCAATAAAAGAGAAAAAAGCTCATAGGAAAAGTGACAAGTGCGAATCGAGGACAGCTTGTAACAGCGGTCTGCTGTACATACATACCCCCTGCCTAAATATTTCCAAGGAAAAGAATGAAAGAGGAGCTTTTTATGAACGCCCCACCTGGTTGCTTGAGAATAATATCAGAATCTGAGTTTAATAACTCGGAACTATTTTGTCAATGGATAATACACTTTAAAAATTACAGCAAACCTACCGCCAATAATCCAGTTCTCTTAATTCTAGACAATCGTAGGGAGAATCATAAAGATCTGCTGTCTTTACCACCTCATGCGAGTCATAAAATGCAACCCCTTGACTTAGGATTCTTCGGACCACTTAAAGCAACTTACAGTAGAGAATGTGACCATTGGATGATGAAATAATCTAGAAAAAGTTCTCATCCAAATGCAAGTCGTCGGATTATTTATCGCTGCTTATGGATATGTTGCTAACATCCAGAAAGCCCAAAATTCATTCAAAGCATCAGGTATATATCCATACAATCCGGAGCAATTTCAAGATGAGGAATTTGCCCCATCTCTGTACCAATGCATTCAGGGATCGAAAACACACAAGACACTGTAGGGGATGAGCAATCCAGAGTAGAAATCGACTAACCAACAAGTCCACTTTCAGTACACATAACACCTCCACCAGCATTACAAGATATCTCCAATCTGGATATAATGTGTGAGGACGGCAAGCACTTCGGCAGACCCAAGCCTGATGTCAACATCAGATCTCTTGCCTTTGCCCAAAGTACAAGAAATACAAAATCGCAAAAAATGCAAAACTCAAAGATAGGAAATTTTATCTAGTACCCCCTAGCTGGAAGCACTAGCACAAGAAAAGAAGGAGAGGGAAGAAGAGAAATGAGCAAGGGCAGTAAAAAAAATTTACATTCCTTATCTGAACCAGCAGAAAAAAACAAAGAAAAATGAACAAGAAATCAGCAGATGAGGATGTCATTTGTCTAAGGTGCAATGATTTATGTTCGAAATCAGTAGAAGATTACGTGTTCCCATTACGAACAGTGGTGGCATGAGTCCTGCACCAATCGACTCCGACTGTGACGAGTAGTAGCTATTTTGTTTTATCAGATTCATTAATAATACGTTGTCGAGTTAAATTAAGTGAAGAAGAGTAAAGCCGGGTTCAGACGGGTGTAATGTAACGCGTAATGTAATGTGAATTCTTCGTTGAGAGCGTTACGCGTAATGCTCGTAGTGCCGTCCAAACGAAAGAATTCGCATTACATTACGCGTTACACTACACTCGTCTGGACCCGGGCTAAGAGTTTTATTTTTTTTATATTGTGATAATATCTTCATTAGTCACTAGGTGCCTAAGACGTAAACGTAAGTTGGTAAAACAAAGTTTAAAGAATGGAAATGTTTTGGCTCGTTTCCAGAAGTTTTACGTCCAAAAATGAGTGTTTTGAAGAAATATTGTAATATGCGTATTCTTAAACATAAGCGTGCGTACCCTTATGCATGAGAGTACGCACAGGAAGTGGTCCAGGAAAGGTTGAATAATTTATTTATCAGTGATTTTCAGAAGTAAAATGTCATTGAAACATAATCTTTAGTATTCATAAAAGGCGAAAAAACATAAAAAAACCACCGTTGCATTGAAAATCAAAAAAAAATACCTAAATCCCTAAGTACGTACTCTGAAACACATTTTAGGTACCTTTACATTAACGATCTTTCCTGCGCGACTGGAACGTCCCGTGACAATCGCGCGCGAATGCATGATAGTGTAAGTGTAAGGGAAACCTTTCGCTCGGGATTGGACGCGTGGAAATCGCACACTCTTTCGCTAGCGACTGCCCGCGCGATTATTTCATCTCGATAAGCGCGATTGGCACGTGATGTTGCAGTCACGCAGGAAAGATCGTTAGTCTACATGTAGCTGATACAGTTTACACGCGTCACTCCAAACCGCGCGAAAGCGCGAGTGATTTTCGCGCGCGATGAATCGCGCGTGGAAGATCGTTAATGTAAAGCTACCTATTATTTATTCAGAGAATCGCATCGCTTCGTCTAGCGTTGCTATAGCATTTTTGATTACTTGTCATTGACTGATAATTACGTAAAATTATTCTTAGATTAACTAATTTTCGGATGAAAATTGTAATTAATAGCATAAAATGTCGTTTCTTTATTACAGGTAAGGTTCTGGTTATATTATGTTCTAATGTTTGAATAATAAAAAGAATCTTTATAACAGAGAAACTCAGTTGTGTTATTGATCTACAGTTGCAATCCTAGAGAGAGTATTGTCACATTATAAAACGACATTTTTTGTGAACAAGGAAGAAAATGTCAAAATTGAAATTCTTTTTTGAAGTCAAGCCAACACAAGACGGAAAGTCTAATTTCATAGCTTTAACTTTGATTCAGACTGAAGAAGATGAAACGTTTTCGATACCTGAAGTGGTTAAAAAAATCATGCTGTGCAAGCTAGAGGTAGTTAATGAAAGTCATATAGCTTTCTGATTTTCATTTGGAATATGTTTGTTTTGATCAGCTTTATGTTCGAGGAGTTCCCCTGTAACAATGACACTATAGTTTCTTCTAGATTTCATCTCCATAATCACATGAAATGAAACCATGATGGTTTTTCTAATAAATACTATATCTTGCTGCTTTATGTTTTCATATCGCAAATACTCCACCTTGCAATGCAATAATTGACATGAGTGCTTTTCTGGCAATTTGAGAATTTCCCCAAAATTGTTCTGAAAAAAACTGGCTTTGGTGGAGCCTCACAATTCGAAGTAATCCTTAATTTATGTGGAGTATAACTCTTCTCCAGAGTGTAATCAGGAGCATAATGAACATATTGAGATAATAACAGCGCCTGATAATAATGTATTATGCTTCTTTTATGATTAATGAAAACTATCTTTGCCAAAAATCCAAAATTTTCTAATGAAGCCAATATAGCATAATATTCATTTTCCTGATTTCAGCATTCGCTGAACCAAGCAATGGTAGATATGTTATAATGCTATTTTACTAATGGAAAAATAGCCAGAAGAGCAAGAGATGCTTATGGACTACAGTTTCCAAATAGATTACTTCTAAATGAAAGAACTTTCGTGAAGATTGTTCTCGACTCTTACTCGACCATGGAACTTTTTCTCCCAACATGGTGGATAACGGCCAGGTCAGAAATAGGAGAATGGATGAGACAGTTGAGGGAATTTTGGAGGTTGACAGCAGATGAGTATCTCAACTTTCTGCAGAATGATTTGGACTACGCATTGGAGGACGTGCTACTTATTGTTGTTCAAAATATGTGACTACAGCAAGATGGAGCTCCATCTCATAGTTCCAGAGCCGTTACAGAATGGCTCAAGATCACCAGACTTGAATCCGTGTGATTTTTCTGTGGGGTTTCGTGAAACAACTTGATTTTGGCAGTGTCTCTCCTTGAAAATGTGAGACACTCTCTCCTCAGAAGGTATGGTGGTATGGCAATTTGCTTGAATCAAAAAGGATTTAAATTGAAGAACTAAAGGTGAACTTATTCCTCGTATTACTCCATTCTCAAACAAAGTCCACAAGTTCCCTTATCATTCATAACCTTATGATTCCAGAACACAAATTCTCGGATTTATTTGTAAAAATTTTCAACGTGACAACATAGCAAAAATTAACTCTGTGAAAATTTTTAACAGAGTTGCATTCAGCCAAGATACCCAATATTTTGGATTTTTCAGAATTTTTCTTCTTTCAATTTCGAATTACTCGTAAACGGCGCATTTTACAAGAAAATATGAAGAATACTTTTATATTCCAAAATGATTAAACATTCATCCAATCACATTAAATTTACTGTTTACAATCAGACTCTTCGCATTTCTGGTGTATTCTTGGCAGAGCCGGACCGTGGGCGTGGCGAAGGAGGCATTTGCCACGGGCGCAAACGACCTAGGGGCGCAAAATGTGAAATATGATACATTCTATTTTGAATAAAGATTGACTACAAGCTCTATATTTCAGAGTGGCGTATTTACCAGTTCACAAAGTTGAGAAACACCTATGTAACGAACGCTACCAAAACGGAACTCGGTGCACATAAAAACTGATGATATAATTTATGTTTTCGCTGAAAAAGCAAGAAAAGTTAAGTTTTAGTTTATTTATTTCCAAAGAATATATTGATGATTTCTGTTATTAAGTGTTCATTTTTTCATTTATTTTATTGATGAGAGTATTTATTTATTCACTTTGTTAGAATATCTGTTGTTAGAATTATTTTTTAGTTATTCCATTAGTTCACCAGGGGCGGATTTACGAGGGGGGGTAATTTTTTCACCTGTCACATAAACGTGGAAATGCCATTTCACCATTTTTTGTTCAATGGACTGTATCTTCGTCAATGATGGCGGAAAAGCTCAGTTTATGAAAAAAAAAATCACAGCCTGATGTTCCTCGAAGTCCTCCCTGAATCGGTAGATCGATCGGTTCAGCAGTTTTCTTGAACCGATTGATTGAAGTATTGAAAAAATTAAGGGAACAAGGTTTTTGTTACTTGAACTTGACCTAATTTTCCTACTCAATCAATAATTACATTATTTTTTCACTTTTCACCCAAATTTTTTTCAAATAAATCATGAAAAAGAAATATTGTTTTAATTTTCAAAAATTTCCGAAATTGGGGAAAAAAAATTAACATTCGAAGAATTTCGTTAATTTTTGACCTAAAAGTAAAATGAGAATAAAAGAAATTATAATTTAAAAAAAACAAGAGACCATTTCTGACTCAGCTCCACTGGAGCTATGTACACTGGAGACATTTAAAACTTCATTTTCCTCAGAAAAAATCATGAAATGAATTTAAAGTTGATACCCTTAATTTGCCCACGGAACTCATTAAGCGAAATTCTGAGCGACAGAATTTTTCTGTTTTCTGGCACCACGTTTTAAAAAACAATTTTTTTGAAAACCTTTCGACTCATTCGGTAAAAAACCGATTTAAAAAGATTAGCTCAAGTTTAAAGAAAAAAACCTTGTTCTTTTAATTTTTTCAAATGGGGGGGGACTCTGGGAAACATCAGGCTGCCAAATTTTTTTATAACCTATGCTTTCCCCCCAATATTGAAGTTGTTACAGTCCATCAACCAAAAACTGGCAAAATGACATTTTTGTGCTCGTTTTTCACGTTTATGTGCCAGGTAAAAAAAAAATTATTTTCAATTGAACAAAACAGATTTTTGTAGAAAATTTTCTGTAGAAGACAAATCACCTTCCAGTTCGCTAGGCCACCTGTATTTCCGGAGATATCGGCAGTTGAGTGAAAAAGGATTCTTTTGCATTCGAAACTGAATACCTCGAGAGTCGTAAATAGCAAATTAGAGCTGAATGAACAGGTTTTGTGACATTTGCATCAGTCTAGCTAGAAAAATTTTTCCGTGAGCATAGAGCAAAAAAATAAAAATTCGAAAAATGTTCAAAATTTTTTCTTCGTGCTTTATCCGATGATTGCATTGCCACCGGTACTCTAGCGTCTGAAAAATTGTTAACCAATAATTTCAGAAACTACAGTCTTAAAGCTTCATTTTTTTAAATTTTCTATATGACCAATTTTCACTGAGATACAGCCTTTTGAAAAAAAAAATTGATTATTTTTCTATTCCTTTAATTGTTTCGCGAAGTGTATTAGCAATGAAAACTTCCTAAATATGTGTTAAGCAAATACCTTTCAAGCTCAAAAAACTGGAAGCCTCTAGTTATTCGTTCTCAATGGTTATTTCACCTCCGCCCCCCACGAAAAAAGCTATATCCGGCTTTGTCGTTCACTCATTTATTTATTGTTGTCTTCATGTTTTAATACTTTCTTTAGTGTTTATATATAACAGTATATATTATTTTGGGAAAAAATAACAATTTTTTATCGTTTTCTATTCATTTTGTTGATTGAGTTTTTGTCCATTTCCTTTTAAAAAATATGGGTATTATTGAGAATAAAAAAGTTCTTCAGAATATAATCAATAAATGCCAATTATGAAAAACATTTATTTATTGAAAAATGAATTTTTTCAAGGGCGCATTTTGAAAGTTTGCCACAGGCGCTAGAATCCTAGTTCCGGCTCTGATTCTTGGCATGTGATGGTCATAATAGTGAAACTCGCGAAGGTTGGTGGAATTTTGTATACGGGACAGATTCATAACACTTCTGAAAAACTATATTCCAAAAATCATTTCATTCGATGAAATCATTCACGAGATATATTCGAAAATAACATTTTTTTATGGATTTTCAACAGCCTGTATCTTTTGAACCAAGACGAATTGGAAAAAATGGTAGAGGAAAAATGTGTTTCTTTTGACCTCAGGAATCTACGGTTAAAATATATGTACAAGTCAAAGACTCACCCTGTATACAAGGTGTCCCGTAAAGACCGTCAAACGAAAACGGAATGTAGTTCAGAATGTGCTTTATCTGATGTGAAAAAATCGTTTATATGAAAGTCTCACAGTTTTCGAGATATTGGATGTTTTATGAAAATGTTGAATTTTTACACTTACAATGCTTTCTCTCTTGCGGAAGCTACAATTGAATACTTTTTGATTCAGTTTTTTCCGTGAATTCTGAAAAAAAAAATTTTAAATTCATGTTTTGAAGGAAGTGTTTTTGGTATTGAATTCTATCTGACTTTGTGTAAAAAAAAGACACTAGACCTTTTTTGCATATTACGTTAAAAAGTTGCCTATTTTGTGAGGATTCCGAAAAGGTATAATACAGGTGATAACCTTCTTCAGAAAGAAAGATATTCAAATGTTTATCGAAAATGGAGCATTTCTGTGAAAAACTGATTTTTTCACCTTTTCCATAAATACTTTCATTTTGCACTTCCTGCTGGAAATAATCAATCAACAAATCAATAAAATGTTATTATGATGCCAATTCACTGACTGAGTTTTATATTTCTTTTTCTTTGCCTAAGGAACTCTCGAACATCGATATGATGTGGTGCGATTCAATGATTCAAACTTAAGGTATTTATGGAAACGTTCATTTTCATCTAGTGGAAGTTAATGCGTATCAGTTTACTGGGTAAAATGTCTACAGAAAATGTTTCGTATACTGCAAGAGAATACGCCGACATCCCAATTACGAAGTTTTTATCCGGACCCATAATGCAATTGTCGAAGGAAGAGTTCCTGGGAGTCGTAAAAGTAGTGGCCGGCCTTCGATCGTGGAGGATGACCCCATTTCGAATGAAGTCGAAAATAATCCTTCAGTATCAACCAGAATGAAAGAGCTCATGACAGGCATATCAAAATCAAGTGCCCATAGAATCCTAAAGAAACACAAATATTACCACTACCATATTCAGAGAGTTAAACACCTACTACCAAGCCCGAGTAGAATTTTGTCAACAAATGTTGCTGAAACAGACAGCAAATCCCGATTTTTTTCAATAATATCCTAATAGACTGATGAGTCTTCCTCTACTCAAAGCTGGTATATGAATTGTCATAATCTTCATAGTTTGAACATCGAGAATCCGCACAATATAAGGCAAGATAGATCCGAATATCGATTTACGGTGAATTTATGGACTGGAATATACGATGGAAAAATATTCGGTCCGACAGAATTGGCGCAATCATTAAACGGCACTAATTATTTGAATTTTCTAAGGAACAGTGTACCCTTACTCTCAGAAGATATAAAACTGGAAATGCGACGTATTCTATGGTTTCAACACGACAGGTGCCCAGTACACTACAGTCGGAAGGGGCGGTGACATTTTGTGGCCTCCCCGTTCACCAGACTTAAATCCTTTGGATTTTTTCATTGGGGTTTTTAAAAAACGAAAATTATTCGAATCCCATAAGAGATGAAGCACAACTAAGGGACCGCATTCGTATTTCAGCATCCAAAATAGCGGGGAGACGTTTGTATGGTTTGAAAAGGTCATTTCTCAATAGATGCAGGCATGTATCAGCGAAGGTGGTGTCATTTTGAGCATTTGCTCTAATACGAATCCTGAATTTTTATTATTGATATTTTTAAAGTTTATTCACAATAGATTTGTTGATGTTGAAGGTCCTGTGCGTTATTATATTATATCATTGCAATTAATGAATAATTTCACTTAATAAGTAATTTAAGGACTAACTGACATTTTTCAAGAGAATTATTCAATATGTAACTTCAGAATCTGCAAAATGAAAGGATTTGTGGAAAAGGTGAAAAAATCAGTTTTTCACAGAAATGCTCCATTTTCGGTAAACATTCAAATATCTTTTTTCGAGAAGGAGGTTATCACCTGTATTTTATCTTTTCGGAAACCTCACAAGATGGACAACTTTTCAACGTAATATGCAGAAAAGGTCTAGCGTCTTTTTTTGATGCCACGTCAGATAGAATTCAGTACAAAAAACTTCCTTTAGTTCTGAAGGGATTTTAATTTTTTTTTTCAGAATTCCTGTATAATATTTTGTGCTATTTTTAATTGCATGAATTGAAGTAATCATTCAACAATATTTACGGAAAGAAAACTGATTCGAAAAGTATTTAATTGTAGCTTCCACAAGAGAGAAAGCATTTTAAGTGAAAAAATTTAACATTTTCATTAAACATCAAATATCTCGAAAACTGTGAGACTTTCATATGAACGATTTTTTCACATCAGGTAGAGCATATTCTGATCTACTTTCCGTTTTCGTTTGACGTGGTCTTTACGGGACACCCTGTATAGTACCTGATGCAATGAAATCTATGATGGAAATCCCTATCAATTGCAACCTTTTATAATTATTCGCATTAATGGAACTCCAACAGAAAAAACACAATAACATATTAACCCATTAGCGCCGGAATTAATTTTTTTCGATTTTTGATTTTTTTTGTTAAAAGCTGCTCCGAAACGCTCTGGAAAGACGGAAAAATATTATGAAAATTTTATGCGCACTCTAGTTTTTTCAAAATTGGCGGTTGCCATATGGCAACCCTAGACGGTTGTGATCACTGTTCGGGAATATTTTCATTTTTAGAGAAAATACTATTTTACTGAAAAGATACATGAAATTTTTTGATACTTTAATAGTTTCAAAACATTTTATTCATTCATAAAATATTCACAATGTCATAATAAAAATATCATGTGGTATGAAACGGAAAAAAAACAATCTATGCAAAGTCCAACATCGCATTCTGAACACATTGTCCTCATGATCGACCTACATCCACGTCCAGCGGCACTTTCTTTTTTTTTATCTTCTGTGTACTTCACAAGATGATTGAGTTCATCGAATCTTACGGAATTGGAAATTCGACTATCTCTGGAAGAAGAACAAGAGTATGACCGCTTCCTTGTCCTCTTGATTGTTACCCCATACTTTTTCAAACAGCTGTTGACTACTTCCCGTTTGAATTCGGTCTTTTGGTCTTCCTGTTTCATTGTACAGATTCCAGCTATTTTGCATAGCTACATCTAGCAACCATGAAACAATCGGCCAATACCATTTCTTACCGCGATTCCTCTCCGGTCAGCATTATCACTGAGTATAAGCGCCATATGGCAACCCACGAAATCAACTGAAAATTTTTCCTACTAATATTTTTTTGTAATTTTTTTAAGCATGTTAGGATCATGAATTGAAGTTTCAAGATTCATATAAAAAAAAAATTATGACAAACCGAGGGCACAAATAGAAAATATTTCACTTACACGAACTTAGGTTCCATTTTTTTCACGACTCACGAAGAACTCAAAGTGAACTTACCGAAAAAATTCATGGTACTGGTAAAAAAAGTACATTTGAGTATTAAGCAAACCAACCCCCAACTTTCTAGCTACAAATCTGCGAATTTGGGAATCATTTGAAAAACACCCCGAAAGCGTTGCCATATGGCAACCGTAAGCGCTAATGGGTTAAATCACCGGAAAAAGGTGCATTTGATACTTATCTATGAGAAAGACTCGATAAAAAAAAATATGCAGTGAAATTATTACGGCTATCACCCTTCTTTCAGTAAAAAGTACTGGTGGTATGTAGCAATTTGTGCTTGAGGTGAGTAACAGTATCTTCTTATGATATTGTGAGTCACACATAGGCGCCGACTACGTCGGTGCTGCGGGGCACGCTCCCCGGACAGGTAAATCTGTCCGGTACGAAGCACCGGACGCCGATGGAGGCACAGAAAGTTATCACCCCCTACCAACTCGCATTCGATGATTTTACCCATGGAGGTAGAAGAAGGGGAGGTAGCATATCCTATGTTTCCCTTGCTATTAAAGTGTCACCAAAAATCCGCCATGTTGCTGAGCCAAATTTGTGGCGGGAATTTCGTATATTTGAATTTTTACAATTCGAAGTTTGTTCGATTCTCTTTTAATGACCTAAAGATGAATAAATAATGATCGAAACAAATCAATGAGTCAAAATATCATAAACAATTGCTTTTAATGAATTGGTGAGTTGAATTACGTACGGAATGTTCCTGTAACTAATTATACATCCTATTTTTTCAATTAAGGTACATACAAATTCAGATAATATGCAATGAAACAAATAGGTAAATTATCTCGTGTACCCCTATCAATTAAAGTTGTATGCAACAATAATAAAACCATGTATTTACAAACGTCAAAAAATTCAGCTTTTCACCATAAATTTTCGAGTAAGATCAGCATATGCTGTACAAGAAACCTTTTCTTATATATTTTTTCACTACATACAACTGCCAAAACCAACGAACGAATAATAAATAAGGCCAAAATTGCAGAACCTACAGTTTAAAATACCTTGAAGTCGGCCATCTTGGTTTGCCAAATCCGGATTTGTTTTGGTGACACTTTTCAAACGTTATGCCCCCTCCACTTTCTTTACCTCCATGATTTTACCCCTGTTAGTTCGCGCTTCTGCCGGTGAACATATTCTTTTTGAGCGCTAGTATCGCGATGTGCGCAGGAGAGTTGCTTTCTAGTCTAGCAAACGCCATCCGTAACCTACAATCTGACGTTTCCCTCCAGCTGTCGTGAAAGTTTTATATTGTTTGATGAGTTTTTCAATAATTCGTTTGAATATTTGAGCTTTTATCATCTATAATTGTTTCTTTACTGGTAAGTGATTTTTTATATATATTTTATTTATGTATCGAGTATCATAATATACTGATGTGATGAGAAATTCTGTTGAAGAAAAAGGTCAATGTTTCGTTTAGGTCCCACTTACTGATTATTAATTTATTTCGTTAACTGATTCCCTTTGATGTTATGAGCTTGATAAGTACTACAGAATACATTTCATCTCTGCCAAATGGCAAATTCGTATTGTCAGAGAAAAAAAGTATTTTAGTTAAATATTCTCAATTTTTCTTGGGTGAGGCCCTGTGTTTAGTTTCCAACTAAATTAGCGGACAAATCTAATATTGCAACACTTAATTCAATTTATGAAACATTCAAACTTAAAAATCGAGTGCGACCTGAAGAGTAATATCACCTTTTTTTGCATCGACTGACTTTTCAATTTATTTCGGGTGAAAAATTAACGAATTTGCTATTGAAGGTTAGTTATGTGATAGATCCTCCTATGTTCCCATAAGAGACACCTATGTCGTCTCAACATATAATATTACACTAATACTTAGAATTACTCCACAAGTAGGGGAATAGTAGACTACTTGGATAGTTAATTAAGATAAGTAAGGCATTATTGTATCGAACGTTGTGACTTTAGCATTGTCCACTTCGTCAATAGTCAAATATAGCTTTTTTAAAAAGTAAAGTTCGTTTATCACAAACATAAGTGGCGCAGTCGGTAGGATACCCAAAACATTGTTTTCTGACAAAAATCGCGAAAAACTTGTGTTCGTTTCAACGATTAGTTGGGTATCTGAAAAGTTTCGTAGAACCTTGGCCCCGAAATCGACCAAGTTCAAGTGGTGCAACAGTACCAGCGAGCAGAAGTCAACATCACGGAAGCTCATAGTTAGGACAACCAAGTCATCAGCTTTCAGGAGGAGAAATTATAGTTGGGTACGGAGTTTCTAGAACGAAACTGCTCGCTATAATCGCTGTATCCCCTGAAGCAGAAGAAAAAGAAGAAAGAAGAAATCTTTATGAAGCCAATTGCGTAAGTTTCACATCCTTTCCACCACCCATTCATTTTATTGCTCACATATTTTATTTTATATTTCTATACGTATCTATATACTTGATTTTTTCTCGTGAACCTATAGAATTCCAATACAAATTGTAGAATTGTATGAATAATATTAGAGATCGTAGTCCTTTAAGAAGAGTTAGAGAACAAATAATGGCTGTTCCTCAACTTCAAGAACATCACATTGATTGCATCCCAGAATATGATGGGAACCCAGCAACCCTGGCTATTTTCATTCAATCTAGCGAGTACTTGATTAATAACTTTTCTGATCCAAATAATATCGCAAACCCACAAAATGAATTTCTTTTGCGAGCCATAATCGGTAAATTAACCGGAAGAGCGCTAAATTTAGTAGGCAGTAGAGGAAATTTAAGAAACTGGCTATCAGAAGACGATCCAAATATTATTGATTTAAAAAGAAATTTATTTGAAAAACAGGCACTCAATGCTTTTCTCAGAGGCCTCCATTCAAATCTACCGATAAGATTAAGAAATCCACTAAACTTAGAACAGGCCATCTCATTCACAATAGAAGAACAAAATTTTGCGTATGCCAGACGAAATTTAACTTTTCCACAATCTACCAGACCTTCCCTTCCCTTTAAACAAAATATACAGCGTCCCATTTATCAGAATCTAAGCCCAATTAACCAAACACCAACACCACATATTCGCCAAAATCCAGTAAATTGGACACAAAATAATCAGAGGAGTATACAAATCAGAAATTAACCACAATCACGACCACAACCAGTCCCTATGGACACATCGTCATCAAATACAAGACGCACAGAACGGCAAAGTAGAGTTCAACCTAATAGACAAATGAACCAAAGAAATTTTATTTCCGAAGAACTCTTCCAGCAAGACATAGATGAAGGAATTCATCAATACGATGAGGACGAATATTACTACGAGGACTATAACACCACCTCTGACTACGGCATAAACGATCAATATGAAGTCACCGAGTTTGGTAATGATAATCATTATCCCGATTTTCATGCTGAAAATTTTCAGTCAACAACAACCCACCAAGAACAAACTTAATAAACATCACCAATTTGAGTCATTCTTCTTTACCATTCATAAAAATTCCAAGAGTAGGTTTGAAATTTATGATTGACACTGGAAGCTCAAAAACACTAATCAGCCCTCGAATTGTAAGAAAATATTATCAAAATTATGTCAAACATTCCCCATTCATCAATAATTTCTCATGACGAATTTAAGAAAGAACTTTTGAAAATCCAAGCAAAAATAAAAAACATTAAATTACCCTTCCCAATTGATGATGAAAATATTATTCAGTATTATAGCTGCACCAAAGTTAAAGGTTTCATAAGTAAAAATCAAGTTAAATTCATTCTCGAAATCCACCTCACAGAAATTGAAAACTACGATTATTATGAGCTATTTCCGTTACCAATTTTGAAGAACAACTTATACCAAATAATCATCCCCCACACAAAATTCCCTTCCCTATGTGAAACAAAATACGCTTTATTCAATCGACCATGCAGAGAAGTATTTCCTGCTAATTTCCTATGCGAAGAAAATACAAAACCCGTATCAGCAAGCAACCCCTGCGAAGTCGACCTTCTGAGTGTTACCAAAAACTACACGAGATGCAGCCCCAAAATGACAAACCTAAAGGCATCCAGTATACACCAAATTGCAGCCGACTATTGGATGGTCATCACAACCGAGGAGAAAATTGCCCGAGTGAAGTGCGGAGACAGTGCCGAAAAAACAGTGTTGTGCGGAACATACGTTATTTTCGTTCCTGAAAACTGCGAGGTGAATGTTGACAAAAACACTCTTAAAAACTGGGGACATAGCAGCTCAAGAGTAAAAATTGTTCACCTGCCGAACATCGAAATTCAAGAAATAACGAGATCAAAGACTATCGATAAAATTGATCAAGTTCCTATAGAATTAGACAATATCGAACTTGATGACATAAGAAATATTGGACTCCAAATAGAACATTCACGAAAGCAAATCCTTTCAATGAAAAGTCCAACTATTCACTATGATAATTTAAGCCTTTATACAATAATAGTTTATGTGCTAATTTTTCTAATAATTTTAATTTATGTAGTAAATAAGTTTAACATAAGAAAACCTCAATCAATTGATCATAGTAAAAGTAGGAAGAATCCCTTAGAAGATATTGAACTAAAAAATTAGGGTTCCCAAGAAAACCCCAATTTTTTCTCTTATCCCCGGAGGAGTTATGTGATAGATCCTCCTATGTTCCCATAAGAGACACCTATGTCGTCTCAACATATAATATTACACTAATACTTAGAATTACTCCACAAGTAGGGGAATAGTAGACTACTTGGATAGTTAATTAAGATAAGTAAGGCATTTTTGTATCGAACGTTGTGACTTTAGCATTGTCCACTTCGTCAATAGTCAAATAAAGCTTTTTTAAAAAGTAAAGTTCGTTTATCACAAACATAAGTGGTTTATTATTGCTTGTTCAATAATAATCTTTTATTTTCTTCCTCTTCACAGTTAACTTGACACAACCATGCTTGCTTCGACAACAAGGTGCAAGAGTGCAAAATGTAGACACAGTAGCATCAACTCCAGCCGTTCATTTCATTGGTTCTCTAATCCATTTGTACAGAATACAGAAAGGTATTTATTTCATTATTTATTGGGAATATTCTTTCTTAGAATTGAAAATTAATTTGATGATGTTATGTATTCACCCTGTCTACAATGACAAGCATTTGAAAACCTACAAGCTTCAAATCGTTCTCAGTAACATCAAACAACACAAGTTACGCAGTGACGATAAAACATCTTACCAGAAAGCGTGATGCCTAAAACTGTCTCACCCATTTTTTTTCAGGGCATGAAAATGAGCAGTTTGCTTCTGAAGGAGAAAGGCCAAGTGAAGATTATGACAAAACCAGTGATGACAATGAGTTTGACCTCTTCAGCAAAGAAGTTAGAGCGAACTGCAGGAAATTGAGTGAAAAGATGGGACGAAAAATGTCAGAGCCTTAGAGGTGCTATCAATTGCGTATAGCAGTACTTTGCACGTGGTGTGCGGAAATATGCTTAAATAAATAATTATTTCAATTTAAGAAGGGATGGTGAGCTCATTCATAGAAGTCTTTTGTCAAACAAAGTGTTCAAACCATTTGATCTCATGAATCTACTGTTGAAATATATATGAACAAGTAAAAAACTCATCCTGTTTATATGTATATTTATAGTTGAATTTTAATAAAACAAAAGTAATTACGATTTTTTTTATTTTCCTCACATTATTGATTTAAAAATAATATATTGTTTTCGCTTTTACTGCAATTGAAAATATTCAATTAGTTTTGCTTGATTTAGTACGACGATGCAGTTTACTGAGATTCACAAAAAACTATTAGATTTTGAATAGCCCGCCACCTACGGCCTCTACCGCTGAGAATTAGTTCCGATTTCTACCGGTGATATTATTAGGATGTCGCTAGCTGCAAACAGTGTCAACGAGTTTTAGTAAGGAGTTGGTATTCTTCTCGTTTGTATTTCTATGAAGTTATTTTCTGTCGCCGCACGATACATGGAGAGGAAATTTTCAATCAGTAGATCTACTGATTTTAGAGTTCGTCTACTGATCTACTGATTGCATGCTTAAATCTACTGAAAATATCTATGCTGAGTAACATATGAAACCAAGCATACTCTTTTTTGTTCAATGTTGCTGGTTTCTGACAGAGAAAGATCGAATTTTGGATCGAATCATAGAATCATCATTTGGTGCATTGATCGTCACCTTGCGCTCAAGTCACGAAACTACAGTATTTAGAAATATAGATCGATTATTACAAGTTTTATTCCCCACTATCAGATGGCGCTTCAGTCAGCATTATTTCTCTCAGCTCTGCTGTGATTCCCCCGACCGCCGATCGCCATTACTCCATTGATCTTATAATTTAGATAATACAGTCTAGCAACGTAAACATATTTATAACTGATTTATATTCTACATTCCACGCATTTATTGATTTTGAGTTCAGCTAGAAAATAATAATTGATATCAAGAGAAATATTGAATAGTTGGTGTCTCGAGTTCAGGCAGTTTGGTGTGAAGTTTTTCTTCATCTGGAAATTTTGATATAATGAATAATAATAAAATGAGGTGAGGTAAGTGTGATTTCTCATAATTGGTTAGAAAACAAAAAAACGTTATTCCTTCTTAGGACTGAAAATGATGCAGAATCTGATAATTCTGGAAATGAGGGGCCTTCCAGTAGAAAAAAATCGAATATTCACAAAAATTCAATAAAATGTGGCTAAATGACCCCGATTTCAAAGGTTGGTTGGAACAAGGGGAAGGAAATAACTCGTATTGTAAAGCTTGCAAAAAAAATATTTCCATCGGAACAACAGGAAAGCAAACTCTTGTAAGGCATAATAACAGTGAAAGCCACAAAAAAATGTTAAAGTCTGCAGAAGGCCAGCAAACGTTGTCGTCCTTTCAAAAATTCAGCAGTTTGGATAAAATAATAAAAAAATCTGAAATGCGTTCGTATCAGAACATAATTTATCTTACAATGGACCATTTTGTACAACTGGGAATTTGTCCAGACTCAGAAGTAGCAAAAAACATTAAATGCAAGCCTAACAAAATGTTCTGCCATAAACAAAAATGTGATTGGAATCAAGCAAAAGGATAATTTATGTACAATTTTGAAAACAACAAAATTTTCATTAATCGTAGATTAATCTACTGATAAAGGCTGCACAATACACCTATGTTTAGTATGTAGATACCGACAAAACGACAGGTGAGTTGAACGAAAATTTTGTATGCGATACTTTTGAATTACATATGTAAATGCTTTTCAATAAATTCAATAATGTGAATTGTGATGTATTTATCCGGCTCAAATGGATAGATAAAAAAAATAAGTTTCAAGAATCCTGCGAACCATTTTCCATTTAAACTCATTTCATAGCATGTTTTTGTTTCTGTTAAGAAACATAAAGACTTAACTCAATAGATTTTTGCCAATTCTTTTTCAGAGTTATCGATACTTTCCTTGCCCTGTTACCTCTCCAAGGCGCTACAGCAGATGATCTCTATGGAAAAATAAAAAGTTTTTTTGACAATAATGGAATTCCCTGGCAAAAAAACCTGATCGGTTTTGCTTCTGATGGTGGTAGATGGTTGGTAGATTCAATTCAGTAACTACAAAACTACAGTCACAAATTAAAAATTTGTTCACATTAAAATGCATATGCCATAGTTTTAGTTTGTGTGCATCAAATGCATTTTCAAAATTACCTAGGGGTGTCGAAGATTTAGTTCGCAAAATTTATAATTTTTTTTCAAACAGCCCGAAACGTGTTGACACCCTCAAAGAATTTCAAACTTTTACAGATACCCCTATTCATAAGATTTTACACCCTGCCCAAACAAGGTGGCTAAGTCTTGAGTCTGCAGTTAACAGAATTCTTGAACAATTCGATGCACTTATTTTATTTTTCACCGATGCAGCTATAGCCGAGGGAGTTCTAGCTGCTCAAAACATTTTGAATGACTTGAGGGATCCACTGACCAAACCATTTTTATTATTTTTACAATTTGCAGTCTGAAAGGCCAAAAATACATAATCTAAATAGCTCTATCAGTTCCATGTACAAAGTTTTATTAGAATATTTTATAAAAAGAGATGTTATTGAGGCACAGCCCTTGAATACAATTAATTATAGAGATCCTGGAAATTTTTGCCTTTGGAAGAGATTTACTTAGGTGCTAAAATATCTGTATTAACGTTAGATAAGGATTCCCTTTTGATATTGAGACAGAGATGCTTAGATTTTTTTATAGAAAGTGCAAACCAGATTTTCAAAAGATTTGATTTTAATGATGAAGTGTTGATTAATATGAAATTGATAGATCCAGCAAAAATTATCAGCGAAAAGCCGCCGAGTGTTATTCCTTTGGCAAAAAATTTCCCGAATTTAATCAGTGAAGATGAAATCCAAACACTCGACAACGAATGGCGATTGCTTAGGAATAGTGAAGTTTTGAAAGATTTTTCTGGTACCAATATCGATGCAGAAGAATTTTGGGCAACAGTCAGCCGCATTCAATACGGTGATAATTCACTCATGTTTCCGACACTCTCTTCTTTCGCTTTCAATATGTTGTCCTTACCACATTCATCAGCGAATGTCGAACGTACGTTTTAACAAGTCAATCTGATGAAAACTTCCCATCGCAATCGCCTTTCGACTGTGTCAATTGTAGGTAATCTACGTACAAAAAATTTCCTCAAAAGCAATAATCAAACATGCTTTTCTGATGATTTTGGAGATGTTTTAAAATACCACAATTCGAAAATGTACCAAAAAGAAATCGAGGAAGGGCTAACAGATGAAGACTGGGAAACTGATAACTAAATTCAAATGAAAAATATTTTCATTTTATTGTTTTTATTATGTTGATATGATTTTTATATTGTTTCAGTTTTTTCATTATAATATTTATTTTATGTTCCACTTATACATATTCAAGTACACAAGTTTCAATCCGCATGATGTATGTTGTTGTTTCATCCTGAGTTTTATTTTATGAGAAGACAATAGAGACCAACTGGCAATAGCCCTGATGAAAATTTAAAATAAATCGAAACGTCGGCATTCTGTCAAATTGAATCTCTGTAATCGAGACCTAAAAGAACCCTCTCATTACTAAACCAAATTATCACAAAGGTCGTTACATTATTCAAAAATAAAGGAGATTATAACTTTCATTCGAGATTCTCCGAAAAGCCATTTCAAGGCTCAGATAAATCTCCATCTCTTCGCCCATTTTGTCCCACTCGCTGGTGTATGAGAGTTGAATCTTTGAAGAGTTTCTTAAAAAATTACGAAAATATAAGTGAATTCCTGGAGCAGCAGAAATCGCAGCCAAGCGATGGAGGATCAAAAGCTAGCGGATTCCTCAACAGAATTTCGGATTTTACTTCCTTCTTAAATCTATAATACTTATATTCGAAAGAATAGAGACATTGAACATGATCCTGCAAGAACAAGCACTTGATTTTAATAACACAGTCATGTGTGGTCTTGACAATCGGATGTGTTCTGATCGCTCCCCGAAATTTTTTCTGTGAATTCGTTTAAGTTTGATAATAAATTTCAAATTTGGTTCATTTGTTTCCTGAAGAACGCAGCTTTTCAATTGTGCGGTTTCAGCTGTATTTTTGAAATCAAATTACAACTTGATAAGAATATTCAAACGTACATTTTATCGTGCAGAATGCCTACAAATTGTGCTAAATGTGACAATCCGATAAGCCGAAATAAACCTGGTACGAAATGTTATCAGTGCGTATCAGAAGTGCATTACTCCTGTGTTGGTTTTTCTTCCGATCTCGTAAAGTTATCGGAAGCAGGTGGATTTAAATGGGTATGTACAGCGTGTTCCGAATATCATAAGAAGCCCAACATCGAAAGTAAACTGGATCAAATTATGCTTGATTTAGCAAGGATGAATAAACAGCAAAGTGAATTCATTAACTCTTTAAATTTTTATGGTGATAAGATGCAGGATATCGAAAGTCAGCCTAAGTCTGTTATGAGCCTTGGGAAGGAAGTTTCTGATCTGAATTCCGAACTTAGTCTTCTGCGAAAGGAGAATGTGAGCATGAAGGAGCTCAATGATATTCAACAACAATTAAAACAAAGGGATCTTGAGATAGTGGGTGTGCCTGAAGCGAAGAATGAAAATGTTGGTACAATAATCCGGGACATTTCGTCGAAGTTGGGAATTCCTTCCCTGGATACGTGTGTGGAAAACTATTATAGAGTTTACTCGTCGTCTAAGGATAAACCTCGTCCCATAATTATCAACTTTAAGAACAAACTCTATCGAAGCGAATTTATGAAAGCATATAAAAGGCATAAGAGTCTAAATACTGCGGACATTGGAGTGAAAGGTCACATTTCAAATATCTATGTCAATGAGTCTTTGACAGCCCACAACAGGAAGCTATTCTACGTGGTTAGGCAATTTGCGAAAACGAATGCATTCAAGTTCTGTTGGACTCAGGACTGTAAAATTCTTTTGAGAAAGGATGAGGAATCTAGGATAGTCCATGTGACGTCAGAGAATCAATTGCAGAATTGGTCCAACTAATTCCATGACACAAATAGCGTCAAAAAGGATGGTGGTGGAATATTGGTGGGTGTATCGGCGAGTGTGAGAGCGGAGATGCTGACTAATTTGAGTGGTGAGTCTGTGATTGAGGATTTGTGGGTGAAGATCACTATGACGGAAAGTGAGAAAAAATTTATTTTGTGTGTTTGTTACTTCCCGCCAAAAACTTGTTTCGATGATTACTTTCATTTTTTTGAGAGAGTTACTTCACGGTTAGAATCAAACCCTAGTGCTCGATTTGTAATGGTTGGAGATTTTAATCTTCCAGATTTCTCTTGGAATTTCGAGGGTGGAACCGGGTTGGAATGTAATGTAATAAATAATGATGTATATAATGCTCTAAAAGATTTCATTTCTTTCAATTGTTTATTTCAATTCAATGGAGTCTCAAATGTTAATGGGAGAGTATTGGATTTATGTTTATGTAACCGTGATGGAGTAGAGGTTCGGAGTAGTACATCGCCTTTCGTGGTCGAGGATGCTCATCACCCATCTCTGGATATTCATGTTAAAATAGCTGTCCTTAAAAATCCTGTCAAAATACGTTCAGAGTTTCAGTTCTTCAACGCTAATCATGAAAAAATTAGAGATGAGTTATCCAAGACTGATTGGGGGTGCTGTTGTCGGGCTCGGATGTGGATGTGCGTGTTGATGCTTTCTATTCTTTAATTGATAAGCTCATTGTCAAGTATGTACCAAAGAGACCTGATAGAAATGCCAAGTTTCCCTTCTGGTTTTCCAGAGAAACTATTACTACTATTAAGAACAAAGCCAAGTATCACAAGAAATATAAAAAGTTTGGGAATGCGATCGATTATGAAATTTTCATCAGGCTTAGAAATGAATGTGAATTATTTATAAGAAATGATTATAAATCTCATATTTTTTCAACCGAGAAAAATATCCGAAGTAATCCGAAGGCCTTTTGGACTCATGTGAATTCTTTAAAAAATAGTAATAAGGTGCCTTCAGTAATGACTTATAATGATTCTACTTTTGATGACGACTTTTCTATAGCTAATGCGTTTTCTACCTACTTTGGAAGTGTTTTCGAATCTTCGGAAAAACCTGTACTTTATAAGAAAAAATTTATGAACACTTCAACGATAGCCTTCAACTATATAGATATTCACTCAATCAAAAATAAGATAAATAATTTAGATAAAAACAAGGGGGCAGGACCGGATTTGATACCACCCATCTTCATAAAATCTTGTGGTGAACTGTTGGCAGATCCACTACAGATAATCTTTAATCATTTCTTGCATTCACCGAACGTAACAGTTGTGGAATCGTCCGGTGGCACATACGCTACAAACTCAACACGTTCCGGAGAAGCGGGCATTTTGGGAGCGCTTTCTGTTTATGCTAGGTAGCGGTAGCGGAGCGGTGGGAACATTCTTCGTTCGGTGAATGCAGGCATTCTCTCCACCAAGGTAAATTCCCGGAAAAGTGGAAATTAGCTAAAATTGTCCCAATTTTCAAAAAGGGTAAAAAAGACGAGGTCCGTAATTACAGACCTATCTCTATTCTCTGTCATTTCGGAAAAATTTTCGAATCAATCGTAACTGATTTTTTCTTTCAGCAGATCTCTCCTAAGCTTTCATATCGGCAGCACGGTTTTTTCAGAGGAAGGTCCGTGTTAACTAATTTAGCACCCTACATCGATTATATCACTAAAAACATCGACAAGTGGACTCAGTTTACACAGATATGACTAAAGCATTTGACAGGGTGCATCATTCCACTTTGATGGCTATATTGGATGACTTTGGTGTGGTGGGAACATTGTTGAATTGGATTGAATCCTATCTTTCGGATAGACAGCAGTTTGTTGTTGTGAACTGTATATCGTCTGTGGTTATGCATGTAACATCCGGCCTACCACAGGGTTCTCACTTTGGCCCTCCCTTGTTTGCAGCGTATATTGACGGCATTGCAGCCTGTTTCCTATTCACGCTTTTTGAGCTGTTTGCAGACGACTTGAAATTTTACAGAAGTATTCTGTCCTACCAGGATCTCGTACTCTTTCAGGGGGATATTGATCGATTGGTCGTGTTCTGCGCGGGGAGATATTTCGATTTGAATATTGTTTATTTATTGTTTATTGTTTACTGTTACAGCGAACGTACAACAATATTTTGACCCATCAAATTTACATGGGGAGTCATAATAAATTACAATAATTTAACATTTCAGGCTAATAACATGTAACGTGAATAAGACAGTAGACATTTCACACAATGGACAAACATATTAATATATAATCGGATCTGCGAAGTATTCCTCAATGCTGTAGTAGGCTTTCTGAACCAGCTTTCTCTTGAGTAAATACCGTATTTTCTTGCTGCTCATCGATTTATACTCATCTGGCAGCGAATTATAAATTTTTATTGCCAGGTGATTCACACTCAGTTGTGTTGCCGAGAGCCTATGATACGGGATGACGAATCTATTCGCATTTCTGGTATCATAAGAATGATTGAAGTTGTTCTTGACTAATTCATCCTTGTGGGCATGGACAAAAATGATGCACTCCATTATGTAAATTGAGGTTAGAGTAAGAATATGTTCTTGCCTGAACAATGGCCTGCAGCTTTCAGTTCTCTTAGCACCACATAATATTCGGATAGCATATTTCTGCTTTATGAAGATGCTGTTTATGCCGTGCGTGTGACCCCAAGCCAGTATACCATATGAGAGAGCTGAATGGAAAACTCCAAAGTATGATGCTTTTGCAGCTTGTTGCCCAGCTATCTGCTTAATTCTCCTCAAAACGAAAATTGCCCTCGATAACCTCTTGCTTAGTTCAGTTATATGGTAGGAGAATTTCAGATCGGACTGTATGTGAATTCCAAGAAACTTGAGGTGCGCTATTCCAGTAGATGCTGAGAAAGATATTGATTGGGTTTTTTCTGGATTCATTTTCATTTTATTTGAGCTGAACCATCGTTGGGCTTTAACCAGTTTTTCTTTGGCATTACTCTCCAGATCTTCACTATTTGGTGCAGCTTCTACGAAGCTTGTATCGTCCACAAACATTACCACTCCCTCTCGTCCAACATTTGCTGGTAGATCATTCACAAAGATCAGAAAAAGCAACGGTCCCATGACCGACCCCTGGGGGACGCCACAGATAACACGCTCCCAATCCGATCGTTCTGTTCCAATATGAACCTGTTGAAATCTGTTTTCCAGAAAGCTCGAGACCATATCAAAGGCTATCCCCCTAATGCCATAGTATTTGAGTTTTTTCAAGAGCAGTTGGTGGTCGATGCTATCAAAAGCTTTAGTCAAATCGCAAGAGTAGAGCTTGCATTTTTTGCCTTTGTCTATAGCATTTGAAATCATTTGAAGGATTTGTGCTATTGCTGTTGTAGTTGATTTTCCTTCGAGAAAACCATGTTGTTCTTCACTCCAAATTTTATGTCTATTGAAAAAACCGACGATCCTGTTTTTTATGGTACTTTCAAGAATTTTTGATAAGGCGGGTTGTATTGAGATTGGTCTAAAGTTGTTCATTTCTCCTGTATTTCCACTTTTATGTATCGGAATTACTTTACTCTTTTTCAGCTGGTCAGGAAAGTAGCCCTCTGACATACATCTCGAGAATACATAGCTCAGAGGCTCAGCTATACTTGGAATTATCTCTTTCAAAACTTTGGTGGACAGTCCATAAACATCTTTGGTATTTTTACTTTTGATTTTCTTCGTTATTTCTTCAATTTCTTTCGATGTTAGGCAATTCATGTAGAGAGAACATATCGGACGCTTCATAGATGTGTCTAACAGGTCTCCAGGATTTATGTGATCCTCTGGGCAACTTTTTGCTATATCGTCTCCTATACTTACGAAGAACTTATTTATTTCATCAGGTGTAACAGTTGGCCCTAGATTAGTTCTGGGGGACTGTGTACCTTCCCTTATTAAAGACCAAATCGTTTTTGTTCTGTTTTCTGCTTTCAAGATCTTTTTTTCATTCGCAATTCGATTGATTTCTGTTAATTTCTTCCTATAGTTCTTCTTGTGAGAGTTATAAGCCTTCCTAGTTTCGTCATCTTTTTTCACTTCGCAGATCGTAGCTAATATATCCAGCTCTCTCCTGATCTTCATAATCTCCTTATTTTTTTTAGCTTTCTTCTGTTTATTCCTATTATATTTCACAACTTTTTCTGGACATGTTTTATCTAAAACAGATATAAATTTGTCCCAGAATGCGTCAAATAGAGTTCTGGCCGATTTGGCGCCAATATCAGTTGAGGGAAACCAATCTATGCTCTCCAGTTCAATTTTGAGTCTTTCGATGTTTTTATTGTGCATAGCTCTGGCTCTTATCGTTTTCGGTTTCTCCGGTAATGTTCTTACCTTTAATTCACATCTAAGGATCTGAGCTTTGTGGTCTGACAAATGCGGCTCGAAAGTCTCTGCAGCAAACTCAGCACAGTCGGAGAAGATATTATCAACCAACGATTCTGACGTTTTAGAAATTCTAGACGGCTCGAAAAACTTCTGTTGCAAACCAAACTCCTCAAATATGTCCCTCAGTTTTCTCGAGTTATCAGTATTTTGTAACATGTCAATGTTGTAGTCACCTGAAGCCATGATGTGCTTCTGTTGTAGGTTCATATCTTGCAAACTTTCCAAACATTGTCTCAAACGTATAAAGAATTCGTCAATATTTCCTTTTGGTGGTCTGTAAATTGATAGAATTATTGTCTTTATGTCTTTGACCCAAACCCCACAGATCTCAACAACAGATTTCATTGAGATCTCCGATATCTGATGCAGACACTGAGTACTTAGATCTTCCTTTGTTAGTATGAAAGAGCCACCGTAGCCTTCTTCTCTACAATAATATGCCGCATTTTTATATCCTGGTATTTTTAGTTCAGTGATATTATTTTGGTTCACCCAGTGTTCAGTTATTGCGGCTAATTGAATTTTTTCATTTTGTAATAGCTCCTGGAGTTGTTCAATCTTTTCATTAATCGAACGGACATTAATGTTGAGTATACTGAACGTGGGTTTTTTGCGCTCCATCATATTTCCGGCCTCGAAAAAAACGGTATCTCTTTATAACTATTCCCTGTGGCCAGAAATCTTCTTTATTCATTTCTTCCAGTAAATCAAAATCAATTCCGACCTTGAAAGCTGAGCTAGCTCTATCATCTCTAGATATTTTTTCTATATCGAAATTTCTTTCCGGTTGTTTTATTTTGAGGAATTCTAGAAGTTCCCTCTCCGTGCAATTTTTATTTATTTTTCCTACATACAGCCAGGCTTTGCGGTCCACCGCTTTGAGGGAATATTTACCCGCATCAGTTCCGCGTTTAATTTCCTGCTTCACTTCCCTCCTTACCCGGCTTACAGGTATATCAGTATCATTTTGTGCATCCACCAAAAGTGGACTTGATTCATTTATCCCCAAAGATGAAATATTCTGCGTCGGTAAGGTCGACGAGGCAGGTGTCTTCTTCCGTTTGAAGGTCTCTGCATAAGGTATTTCTTCAGATGTTATCACATTTTTTGTAATGGCACAGGCGTTATTAATGTTAGGATTTTCTCTCAGAGATGGCTGCACTTTTGTGTTTACCTTTTCACCTCTCTCTAAAACCGAAATGTATTTATTTAAAATTTTTATTTTGTCTCTCAACTCTTCAACCATGTCAGCTTTTTCCTGAAGTAGTTTATTCAGGTATGTCACTTCCATATCTCGTTTTGTTTCCAGAGTTGTCATTTCTTCTGAATCTTTGCGCTCGTCGTTGCTTTCGACCTTATTGTCTGATCCTTCTGTTATTTCTATATTTATACTATCCTGCTGACTAATAGAGACTTCATAGTCCATTTCATTTAAACGTCTTATACGGCTTTTTAATTCCTGAATTTCCTGTTCCTTCTTTTCACATTCAAATTTTTTGGAGGTTATGTCGTCGCAACATATCACATTTCCTTTATCCACATAAATTCCGTGAATTTTCAGGATACAGTTCGGATGATATTTACTTGAGCACTTGGAGCATATAACACTTGTTTTGACATTTGTTTTGAACTCTTTTGCACATTGTTTGCAACTATTTTCAGGGAGAGTTTCACTTCGTGGTGCCATTGTTGATGATTGATCACGTCTATATAGATAAGTGCTGTCATATAACATTCACGAGGAAGATTGACGTTATCAGATTTCCTCTGTGTGTTTATGGAAAGGTTCTGAACAGAGTGGACCAGGTAAGGGATCTTGGAATAGTCCTCGCTTCCAAATTTTCCTTCGATTTACATATAGATGGTGCTGTTTCTAGGGCTTTCAGAATGCTTGGTTTTGAATTCCGTGTCACCAAGGATTTCACAAATGCGGCAACTCTCAGGTCTCATTACTTCTCTCTTGTGAGAAGTCATTTGGAGTTTGCTACTCCTGTTTGGTCACCATTTTATCATAAGTACATTGATAGGATTGAGAGAGTGCAAAAGAAATTCATAAAGACTTTTAATTATAGATTTGATCGCTCTCGGTTGATGTGCAATTACGATGATAGTTTGAGGAAGTACAATATAATGAGTCTACAAAATAGGAGAGTGTTCTTCGATTGTATCTTTTTATTTCGGATTCTGAATAATCATTTTAATTATCCTATGATACATTACTTGACTTTAAATGTTTCACAGTATCCTGATCGTCGGAGGGCACTCTTCTATGTTCCTAAGGCCAGGACAAATGTGCGATATCATTCAGTTTTTCTGAGGGTGATGCGTTTTTGTAATTGGCACTTGAGCAGAATTGATGTATTTGATGTGAGTGTACAAGTTTATAAGAGAGCAGTGACGGCATATATACAGAATATGTAATTTAAATTGAAACATTTTGGTTCATTTGTTGTCATTTTATTCTGGTTGCTTTTTTGTTTTGATAGATACTTTATTTTGTTGAGCCACATATACAAATGTATAATTTAAGATTTAATTTTTGTGAACCTCTGTAATTGGGATTTCCTGTAGAGGTTCCTGTTCAAATAAATAAATAAATAAAATAAATAAAGCAACCAAACAAGTGGAAACTGTGAAAACATCTTTGCTGTCTATTCGCAATGAAAGCAGGTATGATGAATTGTGGAACAATGTTACAACAGAGTCTGAGCAATTGAATTTGAACGAACCAATATTGCCCAAACGAAGGAAGGTCTCAAGGAAAGTAGATGACATGAGACAAGCCGAACACAATTTTGACGATGTTAAACAATTTTACCGCCAGATGTACTATGAAATTATTGACATGACAGTGACTAGCTTGACGACAAGATTTGACGTGGATACATTGAAGCATCTCAGAAAAGTTGAGGCATTTGCGCTGGACAAAGCGGAAAATGCAAATTATGTGACATCTTTCTATAAAGAAGACTTCGATGGCGATAGATTGGCCCTTCATAGAAACATGTTCTTGGATATTACATCACAGCGAAATGTCGAACTTGAATCGATACAGGATATAGTGACATATCTGAGGAATCATAGCGAGCTTTTTGATATTTTACCTGAACATTTAAAATTCATAAAGCTGTTGCTGGTGATACCAGTCTCATCATGTACGGCCGAAAGATCTTTCTCGTCATTGAGAAGATTGAAATCATTTTTACGATCAACAATGAGCCAGAAGAGATTAAATGATGTAATGATACTGAATGTTCATGGCGACATGGTGGAAAATCTCGATTTGAGACAACTCTGCAATGAGTTCATCAAACGGTCCTCTGTTAGGATGCTCTTTCTTATTGTTCGATCCTAGAGAAAAATGAAATATAATACATATTTTACAGCCGTTGTCTGTTGTCTTAAATAATAATAATAAATAATAATAAACTTTATTCAGGTTACATAGTAACAACGTCAACAATATGAATAAACTATAAAACATTAAATTCCAACAAGGAGTATGGAGGGTTTTCACTCAGGTAGTGCTGAAGTTCCTTCTTCAAAGACTTCATATCTAATGAATTGGTTGAGGCTTTCGGGGCCATCGTTCAATGTGACATGTTCTTTCGAGCATTTAGGCCGTCGTCGTAGATTAGTTCTCGACGTTTCGCTAGTTCGAGTGTCTGGCATCTTCAGGAGTTATATTTCAGTCCAGTGAGAACATCTCCTGAAATATAACTCCTGAAGATGTCAGACACTCGAACTAGCGAAACGTCGAGAACTAATCTACGACGACGGCCTAAATGCTCGAAAGAACATGTCACACTTCATATCTAGTTTTCTCCACTCAGCTGGGAGCCTGTTGTATAGCCTGAAACCAAGATTTTTTCTCTCTGTGATTTGTAGTCTGGTGCTCGTTATATTGAGATCATTCTTGCATCTTGTATTATATGTGTGACAATCTGATCTTTTCACATACTGTCCCATGTTTCTAACAACATCCATGATGATTCTGATGATAAATTCAGCCATGACTGTTAGAATTTTGTACTTGACAAAAAGCGGTTTACAATGGGTTCTGGGATGTGCACCTTCAATAGCTCTGACAGCTTCTTTCTGGGTAACAAGAATCTCATGTAGATGACTCGAATAACTCCATATTTCCAAACCATAAGACATTCTGGAGTGGAAAAGTGCGTGATAGGTCTGAAGTGCTGTTTGATGATGTATTATTTGCCTCACACGTCTAATTGCATATATAGCAGGTTGAAGTTTGACTTTTAGATTAGTGATGTGTGCCTTCCATGTTAAGTGAACATCAAATTGCACGCCCAAGAATGCTGTGTTATCGGTACTGATATCAGTTGAGGTTGAAAACATGATGGTCTTAGTTTTATCCTTATTGAGACATAATTTGTTGGCGCTAAACCATTCAATTGCTTCTGCACTCACCTGCTCAGCTCTTTCCCGTAAGACACTCCTATCCTGCTCTCTTAGTGCCAATGTAGCATCATCTGCGTATAACACAGTGTGGCAGTTAACATTCTTTGGGAGGTCATTGATGAAGATGATGAACAAGAGGGGACCTAATATCGATCCTTGTGGAATGCCGTGTGCTACTGTTGTAATTGGGCTATTATCCAGGTTATGTGATGTCATCTGCTTATGGTTCAGCAGGTATGATGTAAATAGAGATAAGGCCACTCCTCTGACACCATAATGTTCAAGCTTGTCTAAACATATTTCATGATCCATGCAGTCGAATGCCTTGGTCAGATCACAGAATTGGGCTGTAGTTTCCTGTCGCACTTCAAATCCTTCCAAAATAAAGGAGTATAAATCTTTCACAGCATCAGTTGTGGATCAGTTTTTTCTGAACCCAAATTGTGAATTTAGGAGATAATTGTGTTTGTCCAGGAATGCAATAAGTTGTTCATGTTCCATTAACTAATGGCAGTTTTATATGTATTAATTTTTTTTATTAGTGTAATGTTGATCATGTCGTGTTAATGTTTATCGTAGATAAACTATATAGGTATGTTTATCTATCTTCATATTTTTAATTCAATAAACGTTAATTAGTCGAATATGTTTATTTTCCTGAAAAATTTAGCTACCCAGCCCTCCCTACCTTTTTCAGCACAAAGATAAAAACTTTGGCAATCGAAGGTGAGGTGTACCGGACCGAATTTCTAAAAGTCGACGCCTATGATTGTGACTTATGACAAGTATTAGTGTCAACTAAGAAAAGTGGCAGTGTGTACTTATTGTAAGTAATAGTGACTATTATCGTAAACAAAAAAGTTCATTGCCATCACAAACTTGTTATGAAGTGTGAATGAAAAAGTTACGTGTAATAAACATTGCTATTTACTAACTGTAAATTACAAAATTACTTGGACTATGGAAAATGGTGCTTAGTGTGAATTAACTGCCAACTTGCTCCAAGTAACTTTTGAACTTGCGCCGAATAACTCTTTAAGGTGTGCCGAGTATCTTTTCAACTTGTGCCGAACATCTTTTTAAGGTGCACCGAATTACTTTTCAATTTGCGACAAATAACTTTTCGAGTTGCTCCGAACAACATCACAAGTTATGCCAAATAACTTTTCAAGTTGCAATAAATCGCTGAATATCCTATCAAGTAACACATGCTTCTTGGATCTAGTCAATAAAGTCAGTTGTTCTGATTGAAAATAAAATATGATTTGCAAGTAACTTTGCTTACTTATGATAAGATACTTTTTGTCAGGAAACACTTGTACTTGTAGCAAATGAAAAAAGTTCTTTGTGCCTATAGCAAGACGAAATTTCTATTTGTCATATTCAAAGTTCTCGGTGTAGAAAGAGCATAAAAAGACGAATCATTAGAAACTGTGACAACACACCCTATTCCAAAGTTACCTACTGGAATCTTTTATTACAACTCAACTAATTCAACCTAGGTATTTATGTTGGAAGCTTTCAAAAAGGCATCTTCAATATTTGGTTAGAACATGAAGCAGACAGAGGTTCCCAAGAAGTTCGCTCCTGCCAACTTAAAATCGTGAACGAGAATGGGAAAGCACCAGTGAAGAAATTAATTATATAGTCTGAATTTTGCGGAGGCCACACCGCAGTTTAAAATTTGTTATAATTCTTATTCACTTCCTGCAAAATCATTTTTCACTTGAGACATTTTTTTTACTTTTTTACTCTCGATCCGTAGCTTTTTACCCAATGACTCTCATTTTGGTTATGTCGAGTGTGCTTTGATAACTCATCAAAGATTATACACTGTTTTCGACTACTTAAATGTTATCAGGTCTTGCTGTAAAAAAAAATTATATTCTGGGATCTGCAAGATGTTAATGAGGATATTGACGGACTCGGATCTAGCTTTGATATCGACATAGATGAAACCTACTTTGAAGATGCTTGAAGATTTCTATATGTTCAGTTTCTATCAAATGAAATACAGTAGGCGCTCGATATTCCGGCGCTCGCCAATCAGGCACGCTCAGGTAGCGCACCCTAAAATCCGGCATTTTACACAGCTGAACGCCGGACTACCGAGCAGTTCGAATAGTTTATCTCGCTCGACAGCCCGGGCCTAACCTTGACGTATTTTTTATTTCTTGTTTCACGAAAGTTGGATAGTGGTGAAAATCAGATGAAGAGATGAACTATTAAAGATAGAATTTGAGCGTTGTGATAAAAAGTATGCAAAAGTGGATCCTCCGAATTAGCGCCCGCCGGCGCTATGCGCATGCGCCGAGAACTTCTGTGGCAATGTGAAGAGGCCTGTCATTGTGTTACCATGGTTATTATATGTGGCAAAATACAAATAACAGATTTTCTTCCATTCAGTTATTTCTCTTTGCTGACATCCACAAGCAATTGAACTGGATTAGTTTCTTTTGGTTTTGATCGAGTTCGTTCCGGTACTTAAATTCTATTTGAGATCACCGAGTCACCAAGTAAGTAAAATAAATTGAATTAGTAATATTCTTGACGAATTCCTGAAAGTTTTGATTTCACTTCGTTTGTATATCTTTCAGAAAATGGATAATACAATATGATGTTTTGTATGCGATAAAACAAACAAAAACGATGTGATTATTTAGCGCTTCAAACTAATTCAATAATTTTTCAGGTTTCCTAAAGATTCCACTAATGGTGAATGAAAGAAGTTTTGTTTCGATGCAGTGCATATTGTCAGAGAAGATGATGAGTCGAAAATTTTGATTTGAAGCAAGGGTTTATTGTAAATATTTTGACCTGGCTAGAATTTGGAACTGCATCACTGACGAAACAATAAACATCGAACATTTATTATTAACAATGATTTATTACATCATAAAATGATTCTGGAAAATTTCAAATAACTCTCAAATATATTTATAGTTTTATGATATGCAACGATCCCTCTCTATCACCTGAACACCACCTTTCCCTTTTTTGCCTTTGTTAATTCATTCGTAGTGAAGTTCTTGAAACTCAAATATGTGTGTAAAGGCAGAAATTTCCTAAGATACAATTGTTAATTTCATTATAGTTTCTTTAACATGGAGCATGAGAAAAGTATTTGTGGTCGAAACATAGACAGAAGTGTTTTATTAATAAATTTTACATTAAAATATTACAAACACTAAAAAGTAAGCACAGCAGATAACAAATATTTATTGAAAATTACTTGGTCAAATAAATTGGACAAGTACCAAGTATGTATACTTTTACGTATAGATGTTACAATTTTTTTTATAGTTATTGTACCATAACAATCAAAACCTAAAATTTTTCCACAAGATCCAGATCAAAACATACAAGGTATTCATAAAATTAACTTATTATATGCTCGAGAGATATGTCAGTACATATTGACCACTCTGGGGCAAAGTTTTCACAAACTCCTTTTCACTGTAATGCACTAGAGAGTTTTCCTCCTTTGTAACACACCATATTAACTAAATGACACATTCAAGTTCACATGAACACATTCAGTCAATTTTTATTGTCTCCCGACATACGATTGGTACACATGGTACATCTATTCTTGCTGATTTTATAAGTTCATCAACCAGACATGTACATTCAACAAGCTCCTCTGATATAATAATAATAATGATAATAATAGTGTTTATTTGTATAATTTTTGCAAATCATACAGAATAATAATAGAAAAATTACAAACAATTCAGAAATAAACAAGATGAAATCCACTTAAACCGAAGTTGTGTGTGGACACCCCCCATCCCAACATTACTCCCAAAACACAAACAAACTAAACAATTGAGAGAATAAACTGAAAAACACCCATTCGTTTTAGCTGACATCCACATATCTTCTTTACAATTTTCAGATAACTGAAGCACATCCTGTTATGAATAGTAGAACTTTTTTCAGCTTCGTTGGAGAAGAGCTTTTGAGCAATTTTGAGACTTATGATGATATTTCGATCCGAGAAGGATTCAACAAAGAATTCTTAACACTCCATAAAATATGGTGTTACTTCAGAAAACCTCATATGAATAAAACAGTAGAAAACGAATGTTCTGAAGCATCAGAAAAAAATCAAAATTGGCCAAAGATTTTATCATGTATCACTTGCAACCGATTTAGCAATAAAAACATCGATGAAGACATCTACTTTATACACATTCAGAAAAAAGATAGAACGACAGAAGAAAAACATTCGGTTATTTGCTAGTATATGTCACATATCTGCCAAATCCATTCTTAAACAATGGACCTAGCAGGTTAACGAATTAGACGAAGGATAGAATATTATATGCCACTGGGCAAAGGTGGTAAACAAATTTGTATGACTGAACTAGACAGAATGAAAATTTTTCCTGGATATAACATACGGATCTTGAAACTCTATTAAATTTGATTGGACCCAAAATATCAAGACAAGATATTAATGAAAAATGTGCAATATCAACGCAACATAGACTTAAGTAAACATTAAGATATTTGCCAATATTAGATTCATATACTAGCTGTCAGAGTTTCAAAACAGTCCATATCTTGTATTGTACCAGAAGTTTGTGAAGCAATCACAGAGGAATTAGAGGAAAAAGATGTATGAAGGTAAGTTTGTATATTTTTAGAATCTGGAAATCACATTTATTGTTTCACCTGCCAACCTTAGGGCAGGAATGGATGGAAACCGCAAACAATATTCCCCATTATACCGGAGCTATGGACGGTCAACATGTTAGTCCTGAGTCTCCTTTGCACAGAATATCGTACTACAAATCATCGTCGAGTATAGAGATGTTTGCACCGCAAGTGTAATTCAGAACCTGTCAAGTGAACTTCAGAACAGTCACTTTGATTTCAGAAAGGGTCAATCGAATTTCAGAAAATAAATGTAATTCAGTAATTCAGAATAGTCAATTTAATTTTAGAAATCATACTTGTAATTAAGATTAATTCATAAGTATTTTAGAAAACGTCATTTGTAATTCAGGAAGTACGAATATCATTCAAATTTATGAAGGATTTTGAAAATTTCTCATTTTCATAATACATATAAATAATATAAATATAAGAATAATGGTTATCATATTGTTAATCTCATATGATATTCAATTATGCATGTTTCCATATATGAAGAAAACCAATACAATCATGTGAAATCTCTTTGTGCACTTGATTCCTCACAGAGCAGTAACAGTCAGCGTGTCAAGATATCTTTAGAGAAGATGAGGAATCATTGGCTAAAAAATTTGAAATACTAGAAAAATTTAGGCGAAATAGGCCAATGGCCATTGACCGCCTTTTACTGCCGCATCTGCTCTTTCAATGTAAAGGGGATCATAGTTGCACTTCTTTCGACTTGCAACTTCATTTTGTATTCACAAGCCTACTTTCATAAGACCTCAACCTCAAACACCGTACACAGTCTAAATTATTGGTGATCGACTTCGCCCCGTTTTTTTGAGACATGTTAAAAATATTTTCTTTCCCAAAGAATTGTTAGAGTACATTTACTTTCAAAATAACCGACTTGCTTTCCAAATCGTTTATAAGTAACCTACAATAGTTCAAGCGGAAATAACTGTCGTAGTTATCGCCACAAATACAATTGAAGTGGACAAATTAAAAGATTGTTGATTCTAGAGGGTATAATTTTTTTTTCTGATAATACTTACCTTCCAGAAATGTATCCAGTGCACGAGTTAGCAATCTGAGGTGTTGAGAGCAGGCGCTTACCTTTTTTGCAGCGATTCAGGATCTTATCTGACTTGCATGATAAAATAATCAGGAAATATGGTTGATCCATTTCACCCCGCTATATCGACTTTACCCTGTTTGACGGTTTTCACTGGAAGCAGATTTATTAAATTTAAATCATGAAAGTTCCCATATTATATATTGAGAGCAATTAGCAAGTTATGATACAGAATACTATAGTTTGTGAAATGAGTGCTAATGAATTCCTTATAACGTAAGTATTAAAGATAGTGTTCCTAGGTTCCATTTGATTTTTCAAATACCTTTATACTCTGATAATTTACTTACTCGCAGTTGCATGAGGGGCCATTATAATTTGATGGTTCATATAACTTTTAATCCTCCATTAAACACGGTATCCATGGCTACCACTAATGGAATTTCAAATCTGATGTAGGATTATAATTTATTGAACTGTTGAACTATTAAATTATAACGGACCTTTCGGAACTGATCATTATAGAATTGATGATATCATATGGAGTCATTGGTCCATTAGTAAACATACTAAAAAAACTGGATAAACACTGTAAATTCTATTTTGAATATATTTATGAGAGATGAGAAATGGCGAGTAATGAGACGGAGGCGTGTGATCCAATTTCCGACAATCCTTTACAAAAAAACTATAATATCTTCAAAATAAAAACGTCAAATGTTTCTTGAAAGGTTGCAAAGTGTGCGTGTGCATAAACTGTAATATTGTGTACCACAATAGCTATGCCAAAAGAATGAAAAATATTGATTTTCTATATGAAACAATAATCAAGTGATGCAATAGAAGCAAAATGGTAATGGAAAAGCAGAAGTGTCATGATCAGACAAGCAGTTTGAAAATAGAGATACAACAATCGGTTGAAAAATTGAAGGATTTAAATGAAAGATGCAATAGTATACCAGAAACGCTCTGAAAAAGAGATAATGAATGATTGAAACTGTGGGTCAGAGAATGTAGAAATCAAACGATTTCATTTCAACCTACAGAATTCTCAAAACAAAAAGTAATTTCAAACTCCCATTTTTTTCCTGGAGGGCAAGAGGGATGCTTCACTAATTCTAATCATTAAAAGTTGTAAGCTCCAGAGAAATTCCAAATTTTACCCAAAAATTTTCAGTCAATATCAAATGCAAACGATTTCATTTCAACCTACAGAATTCTCAAAACAAAAAGTAATTTCAAACTCCCATTTTTTTCCTGTAGGGCAAGAGGGATGCTTCACTAATTCTAATCATTAAAAGTTGTAAGCTCCAGAGAAATTCCTAATTTTACCCAAAAATTTTCAGTCAATATCAAATGCAATCTTTGAAGATGCTGTAGAAAATTTTGTGAATCTCAAAGCAATATCTAGACTCTACTTCACTCAGAAGAATATACCAAGCGGTATTTTCAAATCTAAATTCAGGTATGTCCTTATAGTCTACAGTACCTCATACAACAAACTAAGGATAAAGTTCTTATTAGTGACCTGCTACAACGGATTAAGTAATTTTCCAGTTTGCATAGAACCAAAACAGAGATACAGAAGTTGCATAAAGAATTACTCATGCAAAACATGTGACAAAATGGCAATGGTGCCATTATGAAATGGAACTATGCTTAAATGAAGTAATTGTTTTGAAACATTGCCTTCTAATAGTCCCAATGATGCCATTAATGAGTAAGTAAGTTAGTTTACTTTAAAAGGGGTTACAGTCCACTGCGACCATATGGTCTATTGTACCCCTGAGAACGCTGTTCTCACTACACACTTTACAGCTCACCTTCCATTTCCGAAGATCTAATGAAATCCAATGTCTGGGACGGTTTCTTGACCAAGGCATTGTTTCTTTTAGTTACAATGGCAAAGCATTCCATGACTAGGTGAATAGGGGTTTCTTCTACAAAGAATCTACACTCATCAGTGTCGGATAAGCCCAGATGCATTCTGAGGTGATAATGCCCTGTAAGCAAGTCAGTGGGGAGGTGTAGTTGGTTCTTGCTAAGATCCAAATACGTTTTGAATGTTGCAGTTTGAAGAGGTGACACTTAAGAAATTTAGGTCAGTCAGATTTTTAAAGGGTTTTTCCAGAAAGCATAATTTGTGAAGAGAAATTTTTTCAACATGAAAATTCAATTTGGGCTGAGAAGGGTTAAGGTTTCTGGTACAAAATATGAAGCTTGTGTTGTTATTTCCTAACTCATATTATCCAAAACAGACAATTTTTGTCTCAAGAATGATATGTAGAGAAAAACAAATATTAAAATGAAATTCATGGGTTTCAAAGCAGATTTTTTGGGAAAATGTTGGAAAGTTCATGAATCACCTTGCACCTATTACAAGAAAAACACGCAGTTGAATATACAGTGGAACTTCCCTACAGCGAACGTCTCTACAACGAATTTCTCTGTACAACGAATTTCGTATCTGTCATTGCACCTTGAATCCAAATACCCTGTTAAAAACACCCTCTAAAACGAAGTGAATTCTCTCTATAACGAATTATTCCAAGAAAATCACTCTCTAAGTGCATATTGGTAAGAAGGTTTTTCCCAGAGTATACTTAGGGAAGGTTTTTCCGGAATTCTGTATGACGTAGGAAATATCTCCCGATCATTAACTAAACCATTACGGCGGACTTAGAGTTCCTTCTGAAACAGTTGTAGATGCACCCCTGTCTATACGGATTGTTCAGTTTTCAGTTTAGCTCTGATCGTTAATGAAAAAAGTAGCGCGAAAATGTCTAGAAGGAAGTGCTTAAGTTAAATATGTATAATGTATTCAAATAAAAAAAATGCAAGTGAACGTTGCTTTTTTTGACACTTGACACAATAAAAAAAAATTTCTGCATAACGAAATTTCTGTATAGCGAATTTTTTTTGCGGATTTAGCGTATTCGTTATAGGGAAGTTCCACTGTATAACATATATGAGAACAGTGGTATCAGATATTGATATGAGTGTTTCAGCTACAGATATGCTCCAGTGCTATTAAAGACATTAAGTAAGTTCATGACTATTGCACTCTTACAAATCTGTGGCATTTGGGAGAAACATGATAACTCCAAAATTGGGGTTTTTCAGTAGTGGCTATTTATGATATGGATTTGCTTTATAAATCGCATGTGAAAAACGATTAAACCGAATCTCCATTTTTAAATACGTCATTATATCCTGATTTTATTGTGATATCACACTAAAATTATGATATAATGGCAACCCGCATATCTTGAATGGCTCCTACTGAAAAATATTCATTGTGGAGTTCATGTTTCTCCCAAATGCGCAGAAATATATCACAAGGTAAGTGGGAATTATCTGGCCAAAGGTATATAAAAATGTCCATTATCAAACCAATGCCTAATTCCTCAACCAGTGAACGAATTAATGTTATCACAAAACAAGGTCACTTCTACTGCACCACTTGAATATGATTTTTCAATCCATCACTCGGGGTTAGCTTACAGACTTGAAAACAAAACTCACAAGATAATTAAGTTGATGAAGATTCTGTCACTAGCAAGGACATAATATCTGGGGTAGTTACTACTCTTTTTAGCCAATCAAGATTATTTTAATCGCTTTCAATTCTAGGGTGCTTGGGAAAAGTAGTATATGTCAAAATTGGTGGTTTTTGGCAATTCAAGTTTATTTGTTAATTTTTTGTGGGACTATTATAATTTGAAAAGTTATACAATTTTTGAAAAAATATACTAACATGAAACTTTCATTTTTTTTTAATAATAACTAACTGAAAAATTAAGAAAAAAACTTACTTATCATTTTTGAACCAAAGAAAATACAGGACTTATACTAATTGCCATAAATTACGAAATTGAGAGCTTGGATAATCTTAGTACTAGTCCTGATAAGTCGCAATAGCAAACATAACAGTATAAGTAGACTTATATTATTCTCACTGCAGGTTCAAAAAGTATAAGTGCACTTATCTTTTATGGATTCGTCTAGAATAGATGTACTATTTTGTACTTAGTCATATTCTCTTTTTACCAGAAGGCGGAGTTCATAATTACTGTGAACTATATGAAAATATTTCATTCTGGCTATTTAATGACTTATATTCCTTTTCCTGAGCACCCTAGAATTAATAAATTCTTTTGTTATATTGTATGACCTATTAATATGTATGACTACAAGGTCATAACAAATCTGAATGGTTAACTAATTCACCAGCCATCAAACTATATTTTGTTGACATTACTGAAACTAAATAGCCAAAGTGGCATACCAAATGTTGGATCTTTCAAAAGCAAAATAGGATATTTTTTCACAGCATTTTTTTCATTGATGAGATTAGCTCGAAAAATCCAACGAGCATAACTTAACGTAAAATAAGACCGGTAAAAGAAAGAACACATTTGATAACAAAGAGTATTTTCCATTCACTAATGTTTTGATATTGATGTGGAGCAAGCTAAACATGTTGACTACAAGCATATATCTAAATAATAAAATAATCAAACAGTTTCACTCATGATTGTGGATATTATGTATACATTGAATATTGTACCCCTGTTTTGTAATAGTCTGTTTTTTCTCTAAGAGCACTTAATGGGTAAATTAATTTTATGGTAATTTTTAGATTCTGGCAAAGATTGTTGATATTGCATTGTGATATAGCTTATTGTATGATATTGAATTTTGCAGTCATCCTAATTTTTGAAAGTCTCCTCACTCAGTGTTGCAAAAAAAGTTCCTCAGACCAGAAAAGTACAAAGCCATTAATTTTCAACATTGTACTATAGTCCTTCATCACTCTAGTTTCGTATTAATAGATAATTGGGAAAACCAACCTTTTTTGTGAAACCCCAACGCTTACCTGCTTTATTCATATTTTTCAAGCTTCCTTGTTTGTTCAATCTCTGGTAGTTGACATGAACGATGAACAAGCCAAGTAAGCACAAAGATTGTTCGATTTGAATGTCTGGTTTCTTGTACTTCATTTACCGTTGTCTGAGCCCTTAAAGTGAATGATGATATAGTTCTACGAGGTTCAAGTAAGGAACACTAAAAAATTGAAGATGAGATTTATTTGATAAAAAAAGAAATTTTACCCATACATCCTTGGAATGGTAGAAATCCCAGTTCATAAATAGGTTTCTTTCAAGTTATGACCGTAATTTAATATTCACGAAACTTTTAGTAAATATCCTTATAGAAATTTGCACATGTCCAAGTCTTGACCGCACAAGAAACATGTTTGAATTGAAAACACTAATTATAGGAGTTAAAAGAGTTGCTGGTTGCTGCGAGTGAATTTTGAGTTTCCCGTCGCTCGGATTTTGCGGACAATTTACTTTACTAAGTTTTGAATTTGGACGCACAGAACATCAAAATATCGGACGTTAGATTTGGATTGGATATTAAGGTTATTCTTTTTCTTCTTCTTCTTATTTTTTCAAATGGACCGATTTTCAACAAACAGTGCCAGGACTCTGAATGTGGGCTTTGCCTGAAAGGCTTTTTTTTATGCATATTTAGCATTCTTGTTTTTAGATCATGGAAACTAGGGCAGCAGCAGATTTCCAATTCCAGATCAGATTAGAAATGAATAGAAAACTGTTGTTGAAGAGGTGTAAAAATAAGTTTATATCACGCACTACAATCTGGATTATAACTCGACCACTGAGGAACTTATTGCATTGTTGCGGGGTTCAATCCTGTGTCATTTCTTATAGGTATAAGGTGACCATTCGTACTGATTTTATCAGGACAGTACTGGTTTTCGGACATAAGTCCTAATTAGTTAAACAAAACCAGTACGCCAAATAAGAAAGGCAACCCTACGCTATGATTCCATGTGATATCGTTATGATTGTGTCGTGTGGTGTGTACAAGCTAAGGGTGATCTCGTTTTACGTTTTTACGTTTTATTTTCAATTCAGCAACAATGCCATGACGGCGAAAAGCTTATTCAATGATAATTCGAGATTAAACGATATATTTATTGAAGGAAGTTCCTATAGTAATTATATTGATCCTAGTGAAGTATATTGTGAAAAAATGTAGAAGTACGTTTTTCATTATATTGCAAATAGTGCATTTTTCGATATCTAAAACTGGTTTATTTACTTAGGTATACACTATGAGCGTTGGGTTGTTACGTAAATTTTTAATGAATTTTGTAAAATTCAGGCGTGCCTAGTGAAAATTACAATTGTTCTGGTTTCAGGTAGGAGAAAAATGGTCACTTTATTCTTATAGCTATTCTTATGTAAGGAGAAGGAAGTGAATTGATGTGTACGATAATAGCGCACCCAGCGGGGGAACCATGCATGGGCCTGCAACTCCCCCAAGATTCATTTTAGGTAAAAAAAAATGAGATTTTCTATTCAAGATCATCATACGTCAATGTTGTATGTTGATGGAGCTCCCCCTGTGTAATGTAATCCTGAATGCGCCCTTGGTGTACAATGCCAATTGGCCCATGGCTCCTACTCCGTATCGTATCGGCTTGATTTGGATCCTGTCCAAGACTGAAAACCATGTGCTATGTACCCAAGTCATTTCATCTTTTCTCTTCAGTGGAAAACGCAATCTAACTCGCTGAACCTGAAGTATCATGAAAGAGTGATTTAACGATGTATATGATCCGTCGAGGAAAGTGATTGTTTGCATGGGCTAGTGCAGTATATCCATTTACGATGAATGCATGCAGTAGATGTTCAAGTTCATCCACCTGAAAATCCGGTTCGCATAAACGTCTGGCTCCCTCTACGAGTGTTTAGATAACTCCTCCGTTTCTGTTGTGGGTGACTATTGGATTCGTGTAGATATGTGTCAGTGTGGGTTGGTTTTCTATAAAACCTGTGTCCTAGTTTTCCATTAGGCTTTCTAGTTACTTAAATGTCCATAAAGGGTTAGGCATAATCTTTTTCAATTTCCATAGTGAATTGAATATTTGGGTGCCTCTTGATAAGACGGATTAAAAAAGCCTCCACAAAAGTATTATCCATACAACGTGCCCAGGTGAATGGTTTCTTTGATGCATTATTTATCCATTCACAGCCATCCACATGGCTACGTTATGTGGATGATATTTTTGTCGTTTGTTTTACACAAGTCAATATTGTTAGAAACTTGAGAATTTGAAGAGCCGCTGCCGGTAGTGAAACAGTTTTTCCACCTTGATGAATAGTCACCTATGCTTGGTATCCAGGGCAACGGATGACGGAGTCAGAAAGAAATGTTTGAGGAATGTGGTCTGGTGGAAGCTGTGTCCACTCTCGGAGATCATGCTGCTCAGATTATTCGTTCTGGATTTTTGTAATCAGCGAAGTTCATTAGAAATTACAATTCTGCAAAAGTTTTTGTATAATTTCTGAAATCAGAAGTGGGATACTGCCCTTGCCAACAAGTGAACTGATAAAGTTACGTAACGATTTCAGATTTTTGAACTTGACTGTGTGAGTTTTTATAAATTTTGTGACTTTTTAAGGAAAAGAGAGAATCGACCATGAAATAATGGAAACCTCGAGTAATGAATCAGTGAGTGTGTCTTCGGTACTGGTAGAATTGGTTAAGGCATTGCAGGCACAAAAGTCAACTGATCAGATAGACTTACTTCGTTTTCGGATAGAAGTGAATGAAAGAATGAATCAACGAAATGGGTAAGCGAAGTAGAAATAATTAAACATGAATTGGGGTGGTCCGATGTACAACTTTGGCTAGGATTGGGCGATATATGCTAAGTGATGCAGATTGAAGAGATTGGGCATCATTTCGCAAGGAATTTGCAGGAGCCTTTCTACCAAAACGAAATCTTGGTTGAATTTCTGAAATAGAAATTCGCAAAATTTCTGAACTGATATTTTAATCTTCATTCACAAAACAACCGCGTTATGATGATTTACAACAGAAAGTGACTGGTACTGGGGGTCCGTTATGTATGAAAAGAAAACAGTTGATGATGAACAAAAATGTTGCTAGTTCTAGTAAGACACATAGAAGATGTTCTCAATGTGGGAAGTTGGGCCATGTGCAAGTTAATTGCAGAGATTAAAAGCCAAAATTATCATCCGATTAAAAAAAGACGATTTCAGGAAAAAAGATTCACTTAGGCCGTTATTGAAAAACGCAAAATAAATTTTGTACTTCGGATGAAAATTTGGCGAGTTCAAACAAAGTTTTCGTGAATGGTCATCGATTTTTGTCACTGTTTTTAGAGAGAATGCATACTTGTTTAAAGACATAATTTCTCCATGTCGTTTTGTGTTGAAATGAATTGCAAATGGTAATATGACAACCAAGAAGTTTCAGGGTAACACAAAAAAAATTTCGGCTGTTGAAGTCTTTGTCACATATGCAGTGATATTGCATTGATCATGATGTAAAATAGGTCTTGCTAACAATAACGAGTCATGAAGGTTGGCATGTTATACGCCGTTAATCAACAGAAATCAACGTATCTCTAGCGAGCTAGTTACTTCTAACTTCGAGGTACATGTTTCAGGAAAATTCAGGGAAGCGCTTCTAAATGTACTTAAAAATTTTGTTCATATGATCACTACTAGAAATCGTGTTGGCTCAATCAAAAATGTTGATTTGAAAATCCGTCTAGAGAAAGACGTCATTGTCCATCGTCCACCATATCGTTTGTCAGTCAAAGAACGAGAATTAGTTCGCGAAATCATTGAAAATCTCAATACCAATGAGATTATCAGGCCTAGTGAGTCACCTTTTGCGAGCCGAATAATATTAGTGACAAAAAAAGATGGTTCCCTTCGAATGGTAATTGATTTTCGTGAACTTAACCGTTTCACCATTAAGGATAGGTATCCACTGCCATTGATTGATGATCAATTCGATCGACTAGGTAAAGGGCGGTATTTTATATCCTTGGATATGGCATCTGGTTTTTACCAAATACCGATTCATGAAGATTCGATTGAAAAGACAGCTTTTGTAACACCAGATGGACATTTTGAATACCTTAGGATGACCTTTGGATTAGCAAATGCTGCAGCTGTTTTTCAAAGAGCAATAAATTTGGCGCTAGGGAAATTGAAAGATTCAGTTGCCTCAGTATATGTTGACGATATCTTGATCCCTAGCTTAACGGTTGAAGTGGGTCTTGCTCATTCACAAGAAGTCTTGAGTGCTCTCAGTTCGGCAGAGTTTTCCCTAAACATCAAAAAATGCCGTTTCCTCCAAAATAAGTTGGATTACCTTGGTAGAGAAGCTTCAAGCGAAGGTATCAGACCAGGTGAAGAAAAGACACAGGCTCTGGTTGACTCACCAGTTCCAACGAACATTTGGTAGGTCAGACAGTTCATGGGACTTGCTGGCTATTTTCGTAAATATGTGCCCCAATTTGCAAACAAAACGGCTTGCATCACCAAATTGACCAAACAAAATGTGGTGTTCGAATGGGGTGATCAACAGGAAAATGCCAGAAGGTATGTCATTGATCATTTGACTACACGGCCGCTTTTGGTGGTATATGACCCTGAGCTGCCTACTGAATTGCACACAGATGCAACTAGCATTGGTTATGGAGCAGTTCTGTTACAAAAACTTGGAAGTGAGAATAAAGTAGTCGCGTGTTATAGTAGGTGTACCACCGATGTAGAGGCTAAGTATCACTCATACGAAATAGAGATTTTGGCGATAGTAGAAGCTTTGAAGCACTTTTTAACGTATCTGCTTGAAATCGAATTCGTAAAAGTGACTAACTGTACTGCGATCAAAGCAACATCACATTCAAAAAAAAAAAAGATCTTGTTCCTCGCATTGCTCGATGGTGGGTGTACTTACACGACTTTAACTTCGACATATTTTACAGAAAGGGTAGCAGTCTACCACATGTCGGTTATTCAAGTAACAATTCGTTGAAACCCATCAAAAAGGTTTCAATTCAAAAGTAGTCATACTTAGAATAAAAAGAAAAAATCAGAAAGTGCAGAATCTTCTTAGCGAATTGAGGGACCAATTTGATCTCTATTTGATATTTCAAAAAGAATTATTATGGATCCTGCAACTTCATTTGAGAATACAACATTTCCAAAATATTTGGAATATGAGGACTATCGGTAACTTCAGAATTGAAATCTAAATAAAGTCAGAATGGCCAAGCGGTTCGTGAAAAATTCAACTGGTTCTGAACAGCAAACAGTACTGTGCAGAAATAAAAACAATTAATGTTTTGTATTCAAAGTTCAGTTCCATTGATGCAAGTGCTGAAAAACGAATCAAAAGACATAACATAACTTTACGCAAAAGATCGCAATGGGATCATGAGCGGGTTGCTGAAAGATTATCATCCACTGCAGACTCATATTAGGAAATGTAATCAGAAGTTTGCCAACCATATTTTGGAATCGAGACATAATTTCGACCCCGGAGATGGTGTGAAAATGTTACATGTTTGTGAAAAGGGTCTTCAATTAGATCTTTTGGAGATATTAGAGATCAATAGAGCTATAAGATCCCGGAAATATACCTGCGTTAATGAACAGACCAACTTTGTTTGCCTTTTTTTTTAACTCTATGCAGGTTGTTTGATCTTGCTTCGTTCTGATTTTGCATTGTTAATTGAATATATAATTTTACATATTTATAATTCCAGCCAACACTTAGGTTGGAAGGTTATGACATCTACCATCAGTTGGTAGAATGCTTGTGTTTTAATATGTTTTACTTTCTTTCAATATGCGATTTTATGCAGTTTTTAAAAGTATTTTAATGTGTTGGACATAGATGTCGCTGATATAGGAATTATCACGATGATTTGAACCTATCATTCAGTTCTTTATCAACATTGTTGTCATTTTTACTCTCCAATGCCTGATGATTGCAAGTTAGCTTACCGAAATGCATAGCATGTCCTTTTAATTTTATCGGAAAGGATTAAATAATTTCAAAGTGGAGAAGACTTATTCTTCGTATACATTAAATATAGAACTCCACCCATGGACTACTATCACAATCACAAGAAGGAGAATAAATGGCGTTCAGTACAAAGTTGGTGATTCAGTGTTAATTCACAGAGACTCACAAATGCATTTCTCCAAAATCGATTACGAGTTTTTGGGTCCATATGAGATTATTGAATGTTTGGAGAACGATTTAGATTGGAACCAAGGCTGCAAAAGAACAGCTCAAAATGTTGCCATGGCAGTGAGAGCCGTCATGCATCATGGAGGAAATTCTTGAATTTTTGGATGATGAAGTCAAGAATAAGGAGAAAAACGAAAGAGAGTCGTATTCGGTTTCTAGGTCCTGATAGAGATAGAACCGAATTATTATCGATCTTGATTTGATTTTGCATTATATCGGTTTCTAGGTCCTGTTGAAGGTAGAACCGAATAATGATTGATTTTGATTTTATTTTGCATTATGTCGGTTTCTAGGTCCTGTTAGAGGTAGAACCGAATAATGATTGATTTTGATTTTATTTTGCATTAACTCGGTTTCTAGGTCCTGTTAGAGGTAGAACCGAATAATGATTGATTTTGATTTTATTTTGCATTAACTCGGTTTCTAGGTCCTGTTAGAGGTTAGAGGTAGAACCGAATAATGATTGATTTTGATTTTATTTTGCATTATCTCGGTTTCTAGGTCCTGTTAGAGGTAGAACCGAATAATGATTGATGTTGATTTTATTTTGCTTTATGTCGGTTTCTAGGTCCTGTTAGAGGTAGAACCGAATAATGATCAATTTTGATTTTATTTTGCATTATGTCGGTTTCTAGGTCCTGTTAGAGGTAGAACCGAATAATGATTGATTTTGATTTTATTTTGCATTAACTCGGTTTCTAGGTCCTGTTAGAGGTAGAACCGAATAATGATTGATTTTGATTTTATTTTGCATTAACTCGGTTTCTAGGTCCTGTTAGAGGTTAGAGGTAGAACCGAATAATGATTGATTTTGATTTTATTTTGCATTATCTCGGTTTCTAGGTCCTGTTAGAGGTAGAACCGAATAATGATTGATGTTGATTTTATTTTGCTTTATGTCGGTTTCTAGGTCCTGTTAGAGGTAGAACCGAATAATGATCAATTTTGATTTTATTTTGCATTATGTCGGTTTCTAGGTCCTGTTAGAGGTAGAACCGAAGAATGATTGATTTTGATTTTATTTTGCATTATGTCGGTTTCTAGGTCCTGTTAGAGGTAGAACCGAATAATGATTGATTTTGATTTTATTTTGCATTATGTCGGTTTCTAGGTCCTGTTAGAGGTAGATCCGAATAATGATTGATTTTGATTTTATTTTGCATCATCTCGGTTTCTAGGTCCTGTTAGAGGTAGAACCGAATAATGATTGATGTTGATTTTATTTTGCGTTATGTCTGTTTCTAGGTCCTGTTAGAGGTAGAACCGAATTATGATTGATTTTGATTTTATTTTGCATTATGTCGGTTTCTAGGTCCTGTTAGAGGTAGAACCGAAGAATGATTGATTTTGATTTTATTTTGCATTATCTTGGTTTCTAGGTCCTGTTAGAGGTAGACCCGAATAATGATTGATTTTGATTTTATTTTGCATTATCTCGGTTTCTAGGTCCTGTTAGAGGTAGAACCGAATAATGATTGATTTTGATTTTATTTTGCATTATGTCGGTTTCTAGGTCCTGTTAGAGGTAGAACCGGATAATGATTGATTTTGATTTTATTTTGCATTATGTCGGTTTCTAGGTCCTGTTAGAGGTAGAACCGGATAATGATTGATTTTGATTTTATTTTGCATTATGTCGGTTTCTAGGTCCTGTTAGAGGTAGAACCGAAGAATGATTGATTTTGATTTTATTTTGCATCATCTCGGTTTCTAGGTCCTGTTAGAGGTAGAACCGAATAATGATTGATGTTGATTTCATTTTGCATAATTTTGATTTTACAGAAGTAACTACAAGTTCAGTAGAGGGAGTTTGTCAAGTCTTTTATTACTACCCAAAGGGGTAGATGTTGTTTTGGTATTTTTCAGATGAGGCAATAGCTGAAGAGGGTGCCGAGAACGTCACCTCTGTCAGGTTGGCCGTGTTAGAAACTTGAGAATTTGAAGAGCCGCTGCTGGTAGTGAAACAGTTTTTCCACCTTGATGAATAATAGTCACCTATGCTTGGTATCCAGGGCAACGGATGACGGAGTCATAAAGAAATGTTTGAGGAATGTGGTCTGGTGGAAACTGTGTCCACTCTCGGAGATCATGCTGCTCAGATTATTCGTTTTGGATTTTTGTAATCAGCGAAGTTCATTAGAAATTACATTCTGCAAAAGTTTTTGTATAATTTCTGAAAATATTTACAGGATACCTTGCAACTGCGGAAAAGTCTACAACAAGGAATACGAGCTATCAGACAGAAAAGTGTGCACTAGCGGAACATGCCGTAACGGATAGACACAATATAATTTTCTCAAAGGCAGAGCTCACTTCAAACAAAAGAAGGTAATATCCGAGGATGATCATGGTAGCAATTGAGATTCATAAAGATGAACATAAACACAACATGAACAGAACAGATTGAAGCCTCTTAATACATGGCGCATGGTTGCCGGTCCTAGAAAGAACCCGAATCAAGCCGACACGGCGTGGGAGCGATAGGCCAATCAACATCGAGCACATAAACTCACGTCATTAATGGTGATACAAATAAGAGCTCCGGATGGAAACCGGTACTTATAGAGTCAGAAACTCAGGGGTCGAGTTGAAATATAAGACCAATCTCTTCTGGTCAACCCAAAATTCTCTTCTGGTCAACCCAAAATTCATTCTGCTTCAAGTCAGAAGATATTTGACAAGTTTTTTTTGTTCTTCAATTGTGAATATTTTAGAAGTTTCGAACTAACTTCCTAGTTTTTTCATTTTAGTTAATTTGTTTCTATCCCTCACATAATTCCGTGATGTGTTTATATCTATACCATATTCCATAGCCAGAGCCAGAGCTGTGCCAAGTACTGAATATTAGTGCTTCGAGCACTAAGTACTAAGCACTGGGAAAAAAGGGCTCCCGAGGCGCGAGCACTAAGCACTGCTTTCCACAAAGTACTTGCGATTACTAAGCATTTTATATATTTCGATCACTAAGCCCTAAGCAGTTTTCCAGGAAGTATTGAATGTGTGGTTATTTCAATCGGAATTAAAATGTTAATTTGTAACTTTCGAAAGTAGTATTTTCTTTAAAGAGAGAAATGAATATATTATTATTACTATTTAGCTATATTTAGTGATATGTGAGATAATTGCCAGGTCAGAATAGATGTACAGGGCTTTTCCGTAGCTTATGACTCTTGATAAGAAACCCCTACAGTGCGTTCTATATACCATGTTTCTTCAAAATTTTTCTGAGAGATGAGCTTTATCCTTCGAGGAATTCATGACAAAACTCATATTGTACCCTGTTCTTTCGAGCATTTAGGCCGTCGTCGTAGATTAGTTCTCGACGTCAGTTCAAGTGTCTGGCATCTTCAGGACTTATATTTCAGGAGATGTTTTCACTGGACTGAACTGCCTGAGGCAGTTCCTGAGCCTGGTACAACGTCGCATTTCAAAGAAACATTCTGGCCTGTTAAATAGAGAGTTGAAGTGATTTTACGAACACAGACGTAATCCTATAATTGACATATACACATGCGCATTCATCAGTTTTTAACGTCAACTACGACGTAAAATAGCGTCCTCTTACGTAAACTTTAACGCCAACGCACGTTCGAACGTTAAACGAATCTCTCCGATGGGTTGCAAGCTTTTGAATTTTGACATAACATTCTCCCAACCTTGAAAATAACCTGGTTTACCTGGTTAGATTTGCTAGTTAGTACTGTTAGTAGTGTAGCTTTTACATGGCAGCAGTTCAACTCTGTTTTCCCTGCAGCACGTGAACGTATATTTGACGTTATTCCTCACGTTAACGTTCAGGTTCGGGCTTACGTGTGCTGTGCGCACTTCAAATCTCTAATATCGTAGGCCGCGGCTAGCGATATGGGTGTTATTACGTATATTAATGCTTAAGCTGGGTTCGATTTATATTTTGTAATTATAGAGTTGGAGCATGATATAAGGAATACAAGATATGATCTTGCGCATCTTGCTGTGACGTCACCTGGAGAGTAAACAATCCCGACAAATTCAAACATCTGTCATCTGCAAGATTTGTTATGGCTTTTCTCAGAAATAATGTTATAAAATAAGTTATCGTTATGGTCGCTAACTTTTGAAAGATATGGGGGTATTTTTACAGCTCTTTCTTATTTTTTGTTCTGAAACGGCCACGACTACAATTTGTTTCAGCAAATTTCAAATATGAGATGTGAAGTAGCTTTGTGTAGCGATAATCAGCGCAAAATGTTCGATCAAAATACCTAATTTTTTCGATTTCCAAGACACCCAGAAATCATCAAAATCTGGGATAATGGCTGTACACATAATGACGAAACAATTTAAACACTACGAATGAACCGAAAAAAGGATCTACCTACTAAGTTGTCAAAAAGGCATTCTACTGAAAAATGATTTTTGATTCAATTGTTCGTTGAACTCGAGATTTCAAATGACATCAGCTATTATTGGATGAAAATGTGTAGAATTGAAAAATAAAAACTACAATCCAAGAAGACAACATGTGTTTATCTCTGAAAAGAACAGAAGGACAAACTTATTTTCTAAATGAAACATTATTTTATTTTCATTCATTCAACATTGTATATGTAAATATTGATATTGTTGCTAACAAATTGTGGAATTTTTCAATTTTGTGCATTTTGAAGAGAAGAATTAATATAATATTCGTATAGTTGTGATTCTGAACTTGGAAACAATAGTTTTAGGTAATCCTTGTCTGTCGGTGTTATTCGTTTGATAATTTTTAATTTATTTTCAATTTTTCAATTGAAATGTTTACTACATTTATTCTTGCAATGCAGTTCAAGTGTTAGGCGTTGGGAGCCTGTAGTCTGAAACATTTTTTAATTGTGTCAATCTTCTTACAGCAATATAGAAAAATATCAAAATATATTTGTTATTTCTTCTGTTCCTTTGTCTTCAACTACAATAATCCTGAATTACTTCTTGTAGATAATAAAAATAGAAAATCCTTGAAAGCTTTTTATGATACGTCTTATTTACAACTTCTAACAGATCTTTATTGACAAAGTCAACAGGCAATCGACCGAGGTCGTTCAGCCGGTTTCATATATTTTCATGCTATTTTCAACATTTAATTATCCTAAAGACTGATTTGGTCAGTGCAATATAATATCTTAGAAAACAAACTTTCTCAAAAATAAGCCGGATTTAAACAAATTCAATTGTATTAAAGACCGATATTTTGATGACAATATCAAATTCAATTACAATAATGGCCGAGAATTTATTACATTGATTTATCAGTGGCTAAATGAATAAAACATTGAGTGGAGAATCAAAAATTTAGAGTATTGTTCAAATCAAAAAATTTGTCGTTCGAAATCAGACAAATGAGTCACAAATGATTAAATACTTGCTATATTCCTGGCTCAATCAATTCTATTACAAAAGTTGCCTCAAAAACACGCTTATCTAATAAAAACCCATGAAAAACAAAATAATAACAGTTCTTTATCGGCCATCGAACTTAGATCCTTCAGCCTCATGAAAAATATAATTTAAATAAAACCAGAATTTTTGTGTTTGAAATCTCGAATGATTCCCCAAATATTAATCAATTATTGCTATATTCTTAGCTTTATCAATTCAATTAGAAAAGTTGCCTCAAGAGAACGTATATCTGATAAAAAAACTCTATGAAGATACAATTCGCATTATGTTGAAACACGAAGTTGTTTGAAATTCAATTTACGCGCCTGCGAATACTCTCCAGATTACGCGGTGCGCAAACTGGTCTCATTTTCGTTTGCCGGAAGATCATATCAGAGACAATCCTGATCATATCTTGTATTCCTTGTCAGGGTCTTGACACCTTCCTACCCCCACCCCAAATAGTATTTTTAGTTGAGACAACAAATACTCGTGTCGCTGCATACGCCAATATTTAGTGATATCGTCAATAGATGACTCTGTTTGAAGTTTTTAGTCGTGTTTCGTGTTTGTCGAACATATCAGCACCCCAGAGGTAAAGTGTGTTAAGTCACAATATCAAAATTAGACAAAACAGCGATTTTTCAGTTCCATTATTGTTTCAAAGAATGTTTACTGCCATTATTTGGTGACTTGATATACCCAGGGAGTCAAAAATGTGTTCCACTAGCTAGATTTTACTAATGTGAATCCAATATTGTAGATAGTTCGGGTCTGAAAAAAATGTGACTTAACACACTTCACCTCTGAGGTGCTGATATGTTTTATTTACATAATTCACACAATTATTGATCACATTATGTATTTACATTCACAAGATCAAATGGATATGAAGAAGATAGTTATTAGTTATTTATTAAATATTGGAGAGTTATTATCCACTTTCTTCATCATTGAAAAACACAATCTGTGACAAAATTCCAAGAAAAGAAAGAGAGAAGAATTTCTTCAAGTGAGTACAATTATAATTTTCCACATTCATCTCTTGTTTTTTTTTTATTGGCTGAATCTTTCAGATTTATGTTTTTTACTCAGTGATTAAGAAAAAATTTATTCTTTACAGGTAAAAGAGCTGCGATACTTTCTAAATTGAACTGTTTGAGATGGGTACACTTGAGGGCACATTAACAGATTCTCTACAACATGATTTACAAACTGAAAATACAATTAAACCATAAGCAGTATCAAATCAAGAACTATCAAGAAAGATTAAGTGCTGCACTTGTAAACCCGAAAAAAATTCAGGCAAAAACTCTATGAGGAAAAAGGGAACGAGCAAATCTTGAGAAGCCAACTTTTTAAATGTACACTGTGTCCCAAATTGGGTGTGACTGCACTGTATCTCAGCTATTATTGAAGATAGAGACATGCAACTTTTAAATATACATATATGTTTATTTTTGGTAATTGTCTAGACTGATCCGAAAATTGACGAAAAATTCAGTAAGCACTATCCTTAATATGCAGTAGAGGAATCTTACTTCAGATTTATCTGGTCGGTCTTGGTTCTTCTAAAAATAATTCTCAAATTCATTGACGGTCAAATCAACACTCTAATTTTCAAGTCCTTTATAATATTTCAGTTTCGTGGCGTGTTTTTCATTATGAATACAAAATTCTCGATTTTTTCTTTATTTATAGGCTTCTTTATCACTGGATTTCCCTAAAATTTGATGATTTCTAAGTGTGTACAATCCGGTGATATGATGGTCATCTTCATTGCTACGTCATACGAATCACATTATATTGCGCTGTTGACGTAGAAATGAAGATGAGTAGATGACAAATATCATTCATATCACCGGATTGTAAACACTTAGGAATCATCACATTTTAGGGAAATTCAGTAATAAAGAAGGCTATAAATTAAGAAAAAAATCTAGAATTTTGTATTCATAATGACAAAAAGTCCACGTCACAGACTTGAAGAACAAAGTGTTTGTTTAGGATAACCCTCAATTTTTGAGATTTTCGGGTCAGTGTAGACAATTACCTCATTTTCTGTATATTTATATTATATTTGTATATTTTTGCCTACTGAAAATCCTGAAATGCAAAATAAGAACGTAATTTGAATTTCGCGCCAAGCCTGCCGAAAAAAGGTGATAAAGTAGTAACCTGTACTAAACTAGTTGAGACAACAACCGCTTGGGGTTTAAAAAAGTTGTTTTCATCATAGAACGTCAGTGTCCGATCTATTTTACTTTGTTAACTGTGTTCCTTGTATCATGGAGTTGGAGTGGAGTGAGAGCGGCACACCCCGGGTACACGGGCTTCACGAGGTGGGGCTTTAGGAGCGAGCTGCATTTACTCTATACTTACCCCTTGCTATCAAAAACGAACGCGGTGTTCGACGCTCTTTTTACTCCAGAATCCAATCGCGAACGCATACGGCGCGAAAAGAGTTAAAGGAGTGAAAGGAGCCTACGATATTTAACAGGCCAGAAAGTAAAATAATTTTCATTCTGATTGTAATCTTGTGGAACTCAATACAACAGCTACCTCCTCGTGGTGAGTTCTGAATTATTTGCGATAAAATATTGAGAAATTATCCGCAGATAGGTAAACGAAATGCTGTTTTGTTTTCCTCCCTACAGTTCTTCATTTAATTGTGAATTGAAATAAATTCGAAATAAGATCGAAAACAGTGCGAATTGCACAAGAAAACCGTATACTTTCTATATATATATATATATATGTTTTTATAACTCCTCGTTTCTGTTGAGGGTGATGATTGAACTGCTTGTGTAGATATCCGTCAGTGTAGACACTTGTAGATAGAGCCCGACGATAATGCAAGCCGGAATTTCTGGAGGATGAACTTGAACATCTACACATTCGTCGCTAACGGATATAATGCAAAAGAAATTCAAGTGGCACCAAGACCAAAACTTTCCACACGTGATGATAACACGTCACAACTCACCCCCAGTGGAGAAACTATCTAACCATATATCCCTAAGGTCACCGATAGAATTGGTAGAATACTGAAAAGGCACAATAAAGAGATCGTCCATAAGCCAACTCAAAAAGTTGGCCAAATGATCAGAACTACCAAAGACAAAGTCGACCCACTCTCTCAACCCGCTATTTACAGGATACCTTGTGACTGCGGCAAAATTTACATTGGCATTGGTACAACGAAACGGAGTATCGATACCAGAATTAAGGAGTATGAACGATGCTGTCGACTCAATAGAGCAGGGGAATCCGCACTAGAGGAACATGCTCTAATAGATGGACACAATATTGTTTTTTCAAAGGCAGAAGCTATTTAGAAAATCAAAAGTTTCTATCCTAGGATGAATATGGAAGCCATTGAGATATATATACATGAGAACATAATGAACAGAAGGGAAGAAATTCTTTTGGTACATAGTGTATGGTTGCCGGTATTGGGAAACACCAAAATCAAGCCAGTACGAAGTGGGGGCGATGGACCAATCAACATCGCGCGCGTAAACCCATTACCTTCTCCAGCATCACTTTCGGGAATTCTGCGGTCGAGTTACAACCTCAAACCAAGAATCTTCTGAAGATGTCTACCGCAGTTGTAGGCAAAACGTTAGGTGAAATAATTCCTGATAGACCACAGCCAATAAGCCCGGGAGACTCTCTTAATGACAGAATATCTGGTCGTGAAAGCCTGAAACTACTTCTATTATCGTTTTGAATTTTTGACAATTTGTTTTTTACTGTATTACAATTTAGTTAACAAACGGTGTTATTTTTTTTTATTATTATTAAGCAGGAGGTTGATTATCAATTTCGAATCTTGAAGGCTCTCTAATAAGCTGTATAATATTTGAGTTTGCGACAACATTTTCGACATTGACCGTTTGTAGCGTCGAATAACGAAGTAACACATTTATGGAAATAGGTCGCCCACGATGACGATAGAGCTGATCATTCCACAAGTTTCTGAAATAAAATGTTGCCTTGGCAAAGTGGTGTGCTTTGGACCAGTGTTAGATATATGTACAGAAAGAAACAAGACAGTAAGAAATATGTATCTACAAAAATTAGATCACCATTGGATAAGAATGTTATAAATAAAAAAATAAATATTGTAAATATGAATAATATGAATAACAAAATATTCAACAGTTCATACTATTTCAGGACGAAACGATATTCAGATTTCCACAATGATCAATAAATCTAATGATTAAAACTCTAGAAATAATTATATTAAACATCCATCAGTGGTTCGAAAGGTTAAGATAGCAATAATTTTCTCCTTTTTGAATTTGGTCATTCTAGAGACGAATTACATATAACGAGGAAATAAGTTACAATATTTCATTCGCACATAAACCGGATGAATTTCATATAAATTAGTCTCATGCACTAAAATGTTGAAGTTTTTTCTTCCTCTACTAATATTCGCGAAAGTCACCATTTCTCAAAAAATGGTGCCAATTCGCATGGATATGAGTCAGTAGCTTAACTTAAGCATATCAAAGCATATAAAAGATTTGGACATGCATACTGTGACGTGGTTTGTTCGCCATTTTTGTGTAACGGTGCCGCCGCCATTTATCAATCCTTCTAATTATGTCTGGCCACCAAATTTTCTGCTGAGTTTCTCTTGGAAAACGGGGTTGCTTGGGCGCCAGCTATTTTTCGTACTGAAACGGCTAAATAGGGGAAAATAGCAAACCTACCTGGGTAGTCTCTAGTCGAAGACAGGATTCGAGTTTATCTAGGATGTTAGCGATAATTTGCTAGTCAAGAGTAAGGTCTCTGTTAATATATTTCTGTTTTCCCAGAAGGGGAAAACTATGACTTTCCTAATCGGGAAATGCCGGGAGAAAGGTGAAGTATAAAACCAGTAATTTCAAGAGTTTATGACACAGATAAAAGAAAGAAAGAACAAAGTATCTATTATAAATACAAGTGATACAACAGGTCTGATTGTGAGCACCTTACACGGTTGAAAACGTTTTCCCGATCAGAACTAGCCAGAATTAGTATGTACTTATTGATCCCAGAATCTGAATGGCCAAGTTGAACGGTCAGAACTTAGTGTTCGTCGGTTCAAATATTTCGCCTCCTTTTTTTGAGGTAGGTAAAACTCGTGGTGTTTACTCGTGGTGGTTAACGAGACAACGGCGATATGCGGTTTTACACAACCGGGACAGTCAAATATCGGTCTCTTCGGTTTACTTACGGTACTTCGAAAATTCAAAGCAAGAATCAAATTTTTGAAATCTCAACTCAAAAAGAAAAAAAAATTGGGAATTTAAATCGGAATCAATACGGAATCTAAACGCAATTCAAACACAATTCAAACGCAATTCATTCTGGCTGAAGAGAACCCCGTCTTTTATAACCTCTTGGGAGGGGAAGCGTTTTGTACTTGCGTCGTCGAAAATTTCTGGAATGCCGTTCTCAGGACCGATCTTCTACTACCGGATGTTTTTCTAATATGTAGAATAAATGAAATAAACATTAACAGGAATAAACGGCCTTCTTCCACACATTCGGAAATAATTCCGGAACCAGAAAATTTATGAAATATCTTTAAATGAAAATCGGTTACTTAATTAAACAAGAAACCGAGCTTCATTACAATACAATTCTTTTTAGAGTGGTTAAACATCAATTGGTTAGAATCGCACATCGTACCACAAAATAATTTAGCTAACACTTTTCTAATTTTATTTTCGAAGTGGTTCATATCGCTTTCATAAATAACTTTAGTAGTCTGATCTGCATGAATGAATACTTTACAAACGCTTCTTTGAACCGCTAGGTCATTTATGAACGAATAAAAAATAAGGGGTTCAAAGACAAGATCTTTACTGAAGATCTTTAGGAGGATATTGAATCAGTGTTGAGCTAGGAATCAATTCCGAATAAAATATGAGCTTGATGCATGAATAAACATCGATTATTAGTTACTAGAAAGAAAGGTGCTATCAAACGTGTGGATTTAATATTTTGAATTTTCCCATTATATTTGGAAATTTCCTATGAGTAATTGTGTAGCCATTCAGATAAAAGTAAGTTCTATGAAATTTTTTCTTTTCTGAATCTTGATCCAGACGTTTTGTTTTAGAATATGCTAAGCAGTCTGATTGCAGTGCAGCGGTTAAGTTGGTTAACGAAAAATGGGCAAAGCTCGTTGAATGGTTTTCTAATAATTATATCTGAATATTTCAAAAATAAGCGGTGAGTCCAACTTAAGGATCACATCTCTACTCTAGAACTGCTTTGAGTTACATAATGACAATCGGTAACTCATTTGCTTATATGCAAATTCGGTAAAACACTCCCCTGGTCATATCAAATTTTGATAATTATTTGTATAAGTGCAGCACAGTTTTGTATTTTGTACCTGGTCTGTGATAACCAGTTTATTTAAATGTAGCAACGATTGGACACCATTAAATGATTTTAATGTACCACTTGATATAATCCACTTCGATTTTGCCAAGGCTTTCGGTAGGGTCCCATATGGGAGGCTGATACATAAGTTGGAGCACTTTGCGGTGGGGGAGGATTTGTAATACGCACCCCTATATGATCATTTGTCCTTTTTGTGTAAAAGTGACTTTGTTCATAAGGGAGTGTCTAGATGTTAAGAGGGTTGACGAATGAGAGCGGCTTCATTGTCAACCTAACAACAAAATTTAGACTCTCTCCACTTCGAAGAGAGGGTGGGTCCGGCCTTCTGCAGAAACGAGAAGGTCTTGGTGTTATTTTTCTTCTTAGAGAGAATTCTGAGTATTAGGAATTATTAAAACCACTGAAATAACTTAACAAAAACATCTATTTTCCCCAAAATACCTACAAAAATTTACTGAAATAACAAATTAATTCCTACGACTGCACCTCAGACTATATAAGTAAAATTTTTATAAAGAAAGTATAAGTTTTTCTATTCTCTAAGTTACTTAATTACCCAGATGTCAACATAACATAATACTACGAAATGACATTGTGAGCTGATAGGAGATGGAAGATGGCAAGACTTTTGGACTCGACTATTCTCATCAAATAAAATTAGAAAATTCTGACTTTTTTATCTCCCGCGCTGGTGCAAGTTTCCTGAAATAAATCACTCCCGGTACGATTCACTTCCGGTTTCGCAAAACTTTAACCTAACTACCCCGACTCGAATATCCTAACTGAATAAAACGTAAAATTCCCTTTTATTCAAACAACTACTACTTCGGTTTCCCTTTCTCGAAGCTACCTAGTATTCCCGTCAACTACGAAATAAACCTGTACCTTATTCCCTTAACGTACCTACCCAAACCGTTTCACCCTTCGAAACGACCTAATATTCCTAAAGTACCAAAACTTGAACTTTACCGATTCCCGACATCTTCTCCGTCTTCCGAGTAATCTAAAGATATCTTTCGCGACCGGAGTCCCTAGATGCACACTTTCCGACCTTCCGCGGAGCAACCTCACGGAACCGTCTTCCCAGGTCTACTGACTTCTCCCCTTGGAAACTAATGTGCTTCCACCTCTGGTGGGTGGTTTCCCCTCACCTATCCTTTTTGAGTAGTACCAATCAGGTATCAAAAAATTTCCTCTCCTTCTCCAAATTAGGCGGGCCTTGGCAATGACTAAATACTCAATTTTGCAATTCAGCAAAGATTTTCCTTCTCACGATTTTTCTGCTGAGATCCCAAAGTGGAGCCCAGTTCGTACGGATATTTATAATAACTGATAAAAGGTCTGGTGAATATTTCATTTCACAGACTCCGACAGGAAATTATTCATTTATCTCCAAACGTCTAAGGCGTTGAAGATAGAATATCAGCTCTCTGAAAATCCCGTGAGCAACATTGTATTTACGCTCCTTTTCAACTATGTGAACTGAAAGTTCAATAATTCCCATGGTTTACCACAAATTTGCTTGGCTGGATAGCATTTTATCTAACCAATAGAAGCTTCAGGGTAAGAGTAGGTGGAGTGGGTGATTTTGCGTCATCAACTACAGCCACCTCTAGTGGTGTACCACAAGGCTCGGTTTTAGGGCCTATGATATTCCTAGTCTACGATGCGGATCTTTCCCTGGTCTTGATCTGTCCATCTTTTTTTTCGCAGAAAATTTATGGAAAATCAGTATTCATCGGGTCATCTTCGAGCTAACTTAAATCGGATTAATGACTGGTCAGCAAATGTCGAGTTATTCATGTGGGGAAGACGTTGGTTTGATTACATCGGAAGACATTTCTGGCTTTCTTGGATTTCCCACACTAAGAATGCTGTTAGAAGGACAAACCCCCACTTGATTTTTCGAAGATCGTTCCCTTGATCCTTCATTCGGGTTTATAAGCTGGTCTACACAACATACTTCGACCAATTTTTGAACATACTGGTTCGGTGTGGTGTCCATATTCGATCAAAGATCAAAACTTCTTGGAGGAATTCAGCGTTCACCAACATGTGATGAGACTATCCTACGGCAGGCAGCATCCTTCCTACGAGAAGAGATTTTATTGGTTCGTTCTTGAAAGTTTCCTGTTATGATTTTATTTATTTATTTACCACAACAGTAACCACTAACAAATCAAAACATTAAACAAACAAAACGGTGTTCAGATGCAGAATATAAAAATACAATTTTCAAAGTAACATCTAATTCTTAGCAAAATAGTATTAAAAGGATCTATATACTAATTCAGCCTGATAATATTTTTCAAGGACCTCTTACAATTGTATAAACTCATCGTGAACACATGCACGTTTTCGCAATACCTATTGAAAAAAAAACTCATTCTCATCAATGGAGAATTTTTACCGAAATTTGTACTATGAAACGGTATTGCAAGTAGCTGCCTATTTCTGGTATTCCTTGGAGGGACATCATATAAGACCATCGATAATACACCGAGCAAAAAAATTAACGCACATTATGGAAATCTCAAATTTATTCTACAACTGAAGGTGTTCTCAATGATAATTATTTTTATCAGAATTATGCATGCATATGTTATCCACTTTCAACGATTTTCTTCAATATAGATGTTTTTTCCCAGCAGGAATAAAAAAAGAAGATATTATCAGATTTTGAATGTATTGGGTCCATGTCCACATGAAAGATATGCTCAGTGCAATTTCCTGAATAGTACTGGTTTCGGGGGATGGTATGGGGTGGAATATCTTTGACTGCTCGCACATACCTAGTAGTCGTTGATAATGGAGCTATGAATGCTGATAAGTATATAAGGAACATTCTTGAAGAGCATGTGGTGCCATGTGCCCCATACATTGGTGAAAATTTCAACCTTGAAGAGGTTGAAGTCTCTCGAATGGAATGGCCAGCAAGAAGTCCAGATCTCAATCCGATTGAGCAGGTTTGGGACAACCTCAATAGAAGGCTGAGAAATTCAGAAAATCATCCAGCAACTCTTAATGACTTAGGAATCCAACTCGGAGAAATCTGGGAAGGATTAGATCAGAACATTTCAAGATAACTTATTTTGAGTATGATTAGAAATGAGAAAAAAAATATTTCGAAATTATAAGCGCCCAGAAAAACCCCTCTAAATCTTGGAAAGCCCTACGTGATCTCAGAGTTTGTTCTTCAAGTAGCAGTTATATACCAACATCTCTTTCTGATCCGGATGCTCTGAGTAAATATTTTTCCACTTTTTCTAACGCTAGTAATCATTGTTGTGATTCTAGAGTAGAATACTATAGTGAACACGCCCAATTCTCGGACACCTTTGCTTTCTCACTTGTTACAGTTGAACAGATTGAAGATATCTTGAATGGGATGCGGGGTAGCTCGGTTGGGGTTGATGACTTGTCTATGCGGATGATTCAATATTGTAGACCATTCATTGTCAAATTTATTGTTCATATCATAAATGTTTGCATTGAATCCCACTATTTTCCTTTTCTGTGGAAGGTTGCTCTGGGTAAGCCCATTCGTAAAGTTAAGAACCCATCCTCTTTTTCAGATCTCAGAGTTATCAGTATACTGCCATTCCTGTCGAAGGTTTTTGAGAAATGTCTTTATATTCAAACAATGAATCATTTGAGATCCAACAAAATACTGCCTGACTCTCAATGTGGATTCAGAAAGAACTACAGCACTGCTACTGCACTTGCTACTGTGACCGGCGATATAATGGAGGCCTATGATTCTGGATTGGCTAGTGTTCTTATACTGTTGGACTACTCAAAGGCCTTTGATACGATTAATCATGAGTTGTTGATTGTTAAAATGAAATATTATGGCTTTGATTTCTCTTCGTTGCAGTTGATCAGATCTTACTTAAGTAATAGAACTCAGTATATATCCATAAATAACAATTTATCATCTGCGACTGAAATCATTGCTGGTGTACCCCAAGGTTCAGTGCTGGGACCATTGCTGTTTATAATATATACTGCTGACATAATAAGATCTATAACTCAATGCAAATTACTAGCCTATGCAGATGATTTCCAACTGTATTATCATTTTCCTAAAGAGTTATATGAAGATGCTTCTCGTGAAATCAACAATATCTTGAAACTCATCCTAAAACTATCTACTGAACATAATCTAATCCTCAATCCCGAGAAGTCAAAGGTTATGTGTTTTGCCAGCAAGTGTTCTGCTAGTTGTCTGAAATCGAACATGAAAATTGAATTAAATAACCAATGCCGATGCACCGATGTTGCAAAAAATTTGGGTTTGATACTTGAACCTGATTTGCGCTTCTCAGAATACCTAAAAACGTTACTTAATAGGGCATATTCAAACTTAAGACTTATCTACCCCAATCGGCATATACTTGATGTGAAGACTGTAAGATTAAAATATGAGATTGATTTATTACTTTATTTAATATTTCGAAAGATACAAAGTTTCCTTTTACACACCATCTTCAAGCTACGCTGTTAACTTAGGTTGTCTTCTGGTCGTCGATCATGAACATAGAGACCGACCGACTGACGTTCAACTGTCATAGAATATAGCAGGTTTGAAAGGTTTTCTTCCTTATTTAATTCGCTAACACCCTCCCTCAAACCTGCGAACATACTTTAAGATAAAAGATTCAATTTATTAACAAAACAATTAAATTTTGTGGATCCCAATGACTTCGTGAATATATCACCTAATTGTTCACTTGTACATATATATTCTAGAATAAAGAGTCCTTCATTTAACAAATCTGAGACATAATGCAACTTAACATCTGTATGTTTGCACCTTTTGTCATTCTCAAAGTTATTTAATAGTTTTATTGTACTTTGGTTGTCTTCGAATATAACAAACGGCAAGAGGTACTTAATTCCTAAATCATGTAACAAATTTCTGATATGCATTAATTCACAAGATGCATCACAGATGGCAACAAACTCAGACTCTGTACTCGATAATGTAACCTTCGATTGTTTTTGGAACTTCATGATATCAAATTACCAAACAACTTAAAACAAAATCCTGTGATTGACTTTCGACTATCCTTATCATTTGCCCAATCGGCATCAACATATCCTGTTAGTGTTTCATTAGACTTTAAAAAAGATAATTTGAGATTTTTAGTATATTTTAAGTATTTTAAGACTCTCAATAAATGTTTGAAGTGTTCATCTGTAGCACATTCTTGGTATCTACCAAAGAAACCAATGCTAAAGCATATGTCTGGTCTAGATCCTATCATTATGTAAGTTAAACTACCTAGAAGCTCTTTATATGGTAATTTTGTTATAAATTTTACATCTTCATTTCTTTTTAAATCCAAATTAACTTCCATAGGTGTTTTAACCTTTTTACAATCTTGTACATTATATTTATCAATCAAATATTCTATAGCAGATTTTTGATCAATAGTTATTTTGTTTTCCTCATTGTTGATACAAATATTTATTCCTAAGAAATTTTTTACCTCTGTGATTTGTTTCATTTTAAAAGTATCATTTAGTTTTAACTGTAAATTATTCAAAAACTCAAGATCATTACAAGCGATCAATATGTCATCAACATATAATAATAGGTAACAACACAACTGATGTTCCAGGTAAGTATATAGGCAATAATCCGATTTTGAACGTTTAAAATCTAGAGTAGTCATGAGTTCGTTAAATTGTTGATTCCAAATCCTTGGAGCCTGTTTTAAACCATAAAATGATTTGTTGAGTAAACAAACTTTATTTTTATTTTCTTCTGAGACATGTAACCCTTCAGGTATAGACATGTACACTTTCTCATCCATAAAACCATTTAAGAAAGCATTCTTTACATCTAACTGTATCAACTTACTGCTATCGACAAGAACATTCTGAAAGATGAAAGCTTAGCTACTGGCGCATGTATTTGACTTAATTCTGAAAAATTTTATTCAAACCCTCTCACAACTAGCCTTGCTTTATATGTCAAATGACCACCATTTTCTTTTGTTCTAAATACCCATCTGTTGCTCAAAATTTTTTCTTTAGTTGGCCTATCTACAAATTCCCAGGTATTATTTTCAATTAATGCATCTAATTCTTCCCTTACAGCCTTTTTCCAGTGACACCAGTCTGAGCTACTCTTTGCCTCTTTATAAGATTTTGGTGCTCCTGAAAATTCACTCAACAATGCCAAACAACTAACATCTACTTCGTAATCATTTAATTTAGAAGGAAGTTTTCTATTTCTTTTCGGTTTATCTTCAATCAATATTTCATTTCTATCTGTTTCATCATTCACTTCATTATCACTACATTCGCTTTCATTCTCACTCATGTTATTTTGTGTATTAAATTTAATTTGCTGTTCATTTTTATTCATTTGCTCTGTACTTTTAATTTCTGAATTATCAAAGTTGAATTCATCAAACACTACATTCCTAGAGTGAAGCATTTCCCCTTTATTTACATCCCACAATCGAAAACCATTTTCAGTATAACCTACAAAACGACATTTCCTGCCTTTATCATCTAGTTTAGTTCGTAAGGAGTCTGGAATTCTAGCATAGCAAATGCATCCAAAAACACGCATATTTGAAACATTGGGTTTTTTACCTAGCCATAACTCATAAGGAGTTTTATTCTCAACTATACATGACTGTGATCTATTCATTATGTAAGCAGCTGTTAAGACTGCTTCTTCCCAAAATTTCTTACTTAATTTTGATTGTGTTATCATCGACCTTGCTTTATTTAGAACCGTCTGATTAAACCTTTCAGCCACTCCATTCACCTGCGGAGAATATGGAGGAGTATATTGTAGCTGAATTCCCTTTTCTTTCCAAAATTTCATGAGATCTCTGAAGCGATATTCTCCTCCATTGTCACACCTAAGTTTAGACAACCTTTTATTTACAAAAATTGTGGATACTCTCTCATAGTACTCCTTAAAACATTCAAACACCTCAGACTTATTTTTGATAAGAAAAAACATTGCAAATCTTGAGAAATCATCAATAAAAGATACAAAATATTTGTTCTCATTATTTGATTCTGGGGTGAGTGAGCCACAAACGTCTCAAGCACCCTTGTTGATCTATTTGTTCTTGACTTGTACGGTAAACATTTTTGTTTTGACAATATACAGATTTCACACAGTTCCTTGTCAAATTTCAAATTGTCACTTATTCCTTTCACTAACTTAAGTTGACTCAACTTTGATAACGACAAATAATTCAAATGCCCATAGCGTCTATGCCATAAATCAGTATCATCTACACAAGATAAATTAGCTTTCTTATTATCTTCATAAAATTGAATTTTATATAAATTGCCTACACGCTCACCTACAACATATGTTATGCCATTCTTTTTGATATGAATTTTACCACTAGAACATATAATATCAAAACCTGCTTTTTCTATGGATGGAATTGACAACAAATTTACTCTAAGCTTAGGATCACACATTACATCTCTAATAATAATATTATGAATATTTTCTCCCACCTTACTTAGAACTTCAACATCACCAATGCTTACAGCTTCCATCGACTTCCCTGCTTCTGCCAATTGTATGTGTTTTGGGACATCATATTTGGTTTCTCGTTGCAGCATACTCTTATCATTCATGAAGTGGTGAGTAGCACCAGAATCTGCATACCAATAATTTGCCATGCCATCACCAACTGTTGCACTGAATGCAACTTCGTCGAGATTTCTGTTTTCTTTCTCAGCATAGTTTGCTTTGACTTCCATTTTACATTCAGCAGCTTTGTGACCAAATCTCTTGCATTTGAAGCATTTTATACCACATAAACTTTTAGCATGGCCCATTTTTCCACATTTAAAACATTTTAGGTAAACAATCGATTTAGTCATGTAACATGGCGGCGGCCGTTCTAGTTGATGCAACGTTGCCAGATCGGTCGATTATTCATGTATTTGAAGAATCGATTGTTGACAGAATAATCAGTTGACATACCGTGAAATTCCTGCTAAAATTTAAATTTTGAAAGTAACCAATCCGGATATTGACTCCAAACCCAGTGGACTTCAAATATCCATTTTATGAAGAAACCTGGATTTAAAATTGTATCAGTTTTTTTGTATCATGAAATTAAAATTATTTCTTTCCTAATACTTTTATCAATTCGAGTGGAATAGCTTGCTTTAACTCTTTGTCGAACAGAAATGTGATGATTATGTATTCTTTTTTTCCAAAAGAGTTCTTTTATTAGTTCTTTTTTCCCTTAGCACTTTGTTTTGAATATCTCTAAAACAAAAAAATAATATATATATAATTATATATAAAATAGAATTTTTTTATTCCTCCTCATTTAGTGAAAAGATAAACCTATCCTGAAAATATTAATTGAAAAGATAAAACTTAATAATTTATCTGTCAATTCTGTGAACAATAATATTTTCAAAAGTTAGTAATATTTAGAAAATTACGTACTCTGATAAAATTGCAAAATATTTTGAGTAATAATTAATGTTGTCATACATTTTCCTCTACATATTCCTTCTACCAAAAATTGCGTAGATAATTTGTATACCCAAAGGATTCTTGAAAGACAACATTTGTTCAAACCATTTCCTTTATAGACATAGGTATTTCATTTCAAATGAAATTTGTGAATCCACTTCCAAGTATCGAAATGTTTTCTAGTAGCGCTAGCTGTCACCGAGTCTATTTCATTCCAAAGATTTACGTTATGCACAATCTGGCAACAAAAAGGCACGTATGACACTCTGAATTCAGTTGTCAAAACACCGCCGCCATCTTACCTGAGTAAATCGATGGTTTACCTCATTTTACTTCTTTTCTTGATACGAAACTCGACATTTTGTTTCCATCATTACTCTTGCTGGTTTTGAATTCCAACAGCCTGCTTTTCACAAAATCCATCTTCAGCTGGTCTTCAGAAATCGTTCTAATAGCTGTTACTACATTCTCGTATTCCGATGGCATCGATAGTAGTACAAAACATGCCATATCTGACTCTTCGAAAGCACTTCCTAAACTTCTTAATTCTCTGAATATTTTGTCACATTTAGCAAAGTGACTCTGCAAATCAGAAGATGTGTCATACTTCAAATTCATCAATTCCTGGAGCAAGTGAAATTTTGAGTATGTTCCCCTTTTTTCGAAAATACTTTCCAACTTTTGAAGCATTTTATAGGCACTATCTATGTCTTTCACATACTCTAAATGAGAGTCGGTAATATTCTGAATAATAAGCATCATTGCTTTATTGTTGGCTGTGTGCCAGGCATCGGTTTTTTCACTATCTGTTACGGTCTTCATTACCTTTTTCACATCCATCGAACATAGCAATGTGTTCAAACGAAACTTCCAGTTATCAAAATTTTCACCAGCAAATGGCACAATGCCATATTTGTTTTCAGCTTGCATTTCTTCTTGAATATTCTGACCTGAACCTCAGCGTGCTCAACTTAACCTCAATACTTGAAAAAACTTTGTCTTTTTTAATACTTTCTTCGAAACTATCCAAATCAACCTCGTCTTCCTGGGCCCATAACCAATGTTAGATTAAAATATGAGATTGATTTATTACTTTATTTAATATTTCGAAAGATACAAAGTTTCCTTTTACACACCATCTACAAGCTACGCTGTTAACTTAGGTTGTCTTCTAGTCGTCGATCATGAACATAGAGACCGACCGACTGACGTTCAACTGTCATAGAATATAGCAGGTTTGAAAGGTTTTCTTCCTTATTTAATTCGCTAACAAAGACTAAGAGAACTCTTAGTGAATCCCTTGTATTATCCCAATTCACATATTGTGATTTTATATATGGGCCCTGTCTAACCAAGATTAATCGGGATAGAATGCAGAGAGTGCAGAAATCGTGTTATAGGTTGATATATGGTAAAAGAAAGTATGATCCTATTAGTTATAAAATTAGAGAGGATAATTGTCTCTTTATGGATTCGAGAAGAAATTATCACCTTGGTACTTTTACTCATAAGCTTCTTTTAAATGTTGATGCTCCGTCTTTCCTCAGAGGGAGATTCATTCGTCGCGGCTCCGTTCACTCGAGGGTTACGAGATTTCAAGATAAGTTTGTGGTCCCCAGACATAGAACAGCTTTATTTCAGAGAAGTTTCATTTTTAAATCAATAAAGTTTTATAATTCCATCCCAAATGAATTCAAATTGTTAAATATAAATAAGTTCAAGTATAAACTTAGAGAGTATTTGCTGTGTGAGCAATAATTAGGTTGGTTGTTCCAAATTAATGTATACATGCTTGTTTCATTTCATGCTGTGTGATTCGAGTGCTCATTGGGTATATATTATTGTTTCTTAGATATATTTCAGTACTGACATATTGTTATTAGAGAGTATTTGTTGAATAATAGCTCATTGCTGGTATGTGTGAGGTTGAGTTTGAATAGCATTGAGCTAGACTTCGCCTTTCGCTGCTAGGTTGTGGGTTGATGTATTTCACCATTTTGTTTTCTTTTTTTCTCCTAATAAAGACGTCATTTATTTATTTATTCATTTAACCGTCGTTGCCGAGCTGTAATTAACGCAAGGGGTGGAAATACTAAGTATTAAATCACTTATCAGCATTTCAGTATTTTGAAAATTGTCCATTTTTCTTCTTTCAAATAAGATTCGGTGAAATCCTGAATTTTTCTTCCATTTAATGTGTCTTGTTTCGTTCAAAACCTTCCCGAGAGAACATAAAAAATAAGTGTAGGGTTAACTTTCATTAAAATTGAGATTTTCAGAATGTGCGTTAATTTTTTTGCGCAGTGTAGTTCAGAAGAGTCGAAGTAACCGTTCAAGATTTTGAAAAGAAAGATCAAATCACTATCAAGTCTTTTAATTTCTAAGTGTTGAAAACCGTATTCAACTTGGAGTTCTCCATTTCTATCATTAACGTAAACCCTGTGATCTTATAATTTAGGAATCTAATGAATCCTCGGGGGATCTTGCAGCCCTTAGAGGGCGCGTCCCCAGGTGGCGGATAGGGAAATGCCTCCCAGATATGGATGGTAGGAGAGAAATGAAATACCTCTCGCGGACCAAACAGGAAATAGCAGCGTCTGATACTAAATAGGCGGCTGCAAACAGCGTCTGATTTCCCAGAATGGGCGGCTGAACTCGCCCGGCCAACACGCTTGGCAAGCGCTACAGATTACAAAACCACGCCATATATATATATTCTTATGAAAAAGAGAGCTAAAATAATACATTAAATGTTGAAACAAAAAGTACCTAAGCTGAGGTAAAAAAAAAACGGGGTATCATAACATCCTTTGTATGATACTATAGAATCATACGATACTATCAACACTACTATCATACGATACTATATAGCCAGGGGAAAAAACCTCAGCCGAAAAAACCTGCCTCCCCGTAAACAAAATAACATAAAATATTAAATATCAGGAAAATCTTGAAAGACATCAGTGTGATCATCTTCATGTTATCCGTCGATGGGCTCGGATACACAGATTCTTCCCAAAACGACTCGTAATTCTTAACCTGAAATGAAAAAAGAAAAAAGCAGAAAAGAAACCGATTATTCAGAATAAATCGAATGCATTTTGGAAATGCATTTGCTACTTTAAAAAACATCAACATTAAGATTTCTTGGCCAAATGATGTTCGGAGGTTTATAACCACGCCATATACCCCCTAAAATGAAAATATCATTATCCCAAAATGTATTACCCCAGGCGAGTAGGAAAAGATTTCCAGAATCTCGCAATAAATTGCTAGTCAGTCCCACGCATTCTGGGGGGGACAAGATAATGACAAGAAAACGTATTAAACGTAAAAAGTCCTTCAGGCTCAATATAGCAACATATAATGCAAAATCCCTGTCACAGAGTCATTGAGATGGAAACAGAAATGTCAGCGAGGTAAAGCAACGAGGAGAAAGTATGAAAACTTAAACAATAGGAGGCGTCGGCTTCTTTGTGCATAGAAAACACGAAAACGACATAATGGACATTTTCTGGATTGGGTGAAATGCCTTGTTTATTCATTAGATATCCCAAATAAATAATTTCATTTTGTATGTCATTACCTTCAAGACTGATCTCAAAATTTCACAATGCTCAACAAACGTTTCGGTTGCAATTAATAAGTCATCTAGATATAATAAAACTTTCCCTTGTGCAATCAAATGGTGAAAAATAGAATTAATATAGCGCTGAAAAACAGATGGGCCATTGCGTATGCCAAATGGCATTTTGAGATATTCAAATTGGCCTAAAGGAGTTATAAAAGAAGTGTATTTAATTGAATTTGGTGAAACATAAACGTGATGGAACCCATTCTTTAAATCTAATGTTGTGAAATAATTTTTGTACTTTAATTGATCTATCTGATCTTAAATTAATGGCAGTGGGAAGTGATCTGGAATTGTGATTTTATTGAGTTCACGGTAATCAATGCATAATCTTAATGTTCCGTTCTTCTTTTTAACTAAGACAATTGGACTACAATAAGGCGAGTTACTGTCTCTAATGATTTCTTGCTCTTTCAACTCATTTATTATCTTGCCTAATTCAGATTTTTCATGATAAGACAATCTTCTTGGTCTAAAGGAAAAGGGTTGTTCATGTTTTAAAACAATATTCATCTCATGAAATATTTTTGGTTTTGGAGGCCTAACAGCGTCTAAGTACTCTTCTTGTATTATTTCATGGACCAAAGTTTTGTCATCAAATAAGAGATTACCATTAACATCAAGTGAAGGTTCATTTGTGGTGGGAATGCTAATCTGCATTATTTCTTTTTCATGCGAATCAACCTCAACATAATTCTGACTATTTCTTTCCTTAACAAGAACTATATTACCATTTGAAATTTCAACTTTGAAGTTATATATTTTTGGAAAGTCTCTTCCTAGAATTGCTGGTACGCTCATGGTTTCATCTGAGACAACATACAAATGCATATTTATAAACTCATCATTCACATAGAAATGTTTCTTAAATTTTCCTAATATGTTCAATTTAGACTGGTTAATACCAAAGTAATCTTCATTAACATTAATAAATTTTTCAAAAGAAGCAAAAGGTATACATGAAATTTTTATAAAGCTAATTGGACTACCTGTATCCAGCAAAGCAGATACCTCAGTTTTCTGACGAACTCCAACTTGTTTCGTGGCAATGACATATTGTAAGTTCACGTGAAATCCTTCCTGACTTGATGGCTCGTTGACTACCATGGTCGTGGAATCCGGATCATTTTCTGTAAGACCATTCATTGCAGATAATAAGTCACCTATGGATGTAAACTGGCTCATTCGGGCTTGACTTTGTAAAACACTGTTGTCGAAACCATCGATAATGTAATTGATCAAATCGACTTCTTCTAAATTAACTCGATTACCCAGCAGAACTTTTTCACGAAAGTAGACAGAGAATTTCTCGTGTCTTCTCCATTTCCTCGCTTCAAATTTTCTCATTAGAGTGATCTTATCTTCTCGACAATCGAAAATTCGGATAATTTCATTCCTCAGCATATCATAATCATAAGTAGCATATTCTGGCTTACAAAAATACCACAATTTTGCGTCGCTATCCAATTTGGTTATGACGATCATTAATAAATTGGTTTTATCTACCTTGTATGTGGTCCTAACCTTATCGACTCTGGTGAACCAATGTTCTGGATCCTCGTTCCCAGTGAATGGAGGTAAGAGTGCAGAAACTTCTAGGTTTGAGGCCCTCATATTATCTGATAAATTGATAGCTCTCACTGTTGAAGCAATTAATTCTTCCATAGTTATTGTAGAAAGTTCAACGGACGTATATCCCGTGGCATATTTCTTGAAATATTGATGGCAAACATAAACTTGAATGGATTCTTCTCACCCCACACCTGATTTGTAGGATTACATAAAAAGATGGGTGAAATAATCTAAACTTTATTCTCTTTCACACTTTTACATGAGAACACAGCCTTAAACCATAAGTGCTAAGACATAAGTGGTCATAACCCAGCAACGACTCATCGACAACTAACTCTTGAACTGAACTGGCGGCAAAGTTAATGACATGTGTGACCACAGAATCATACAAACACACATACATATATATCTGTGAACCAAAGAAGGTTAGCTGTCCCCTTCTATGGCGGCAAATTCAAATTTTAAAACTATTCTACTACAATAATATCAGTGAAAAATTTCTCTACTAGGGTGGCTTTCCTAACCCTGAAGCTCAGCGAAAGCTATAATTTAAAAATCGTTCAGGTGTACGCTCCGACAAGTGAACATGCAGACTGTGAAGTTGAAGAACTTTACGATGACATCACATTAGTCCTAAATGACACAGTCACACATTTCACCATAATATGTGGTGACTTCAACGCTAAGATTGGGAGAAACATCGATGATGCAGAAACTTCCCTGGGATAATTTGGCTTGGGAATCAGAAACGAACGCGGCACAACTTTACTTGGTTTTCTACTAGAGAAAAATCTATTCCAAATGAATAGCTTCTTCTACAAACAAGATCATAGAAGATGGACATGGCAGAGCCCCGATGGAAAAACGCGAAACGAGATTGCTTTTATCATCACCGACAAAAAGAAAATCTTCAGAGATGTTACAGTTCTGAACCAGTTTTCAACGGGCAGCGACCACGGAATGGTGAAAGCCTCTATAAAAATAGATCTTGGATAAGAGAGGTACCGCAAGATTAAAAAGAAAAGCATATCTACCTGGACAGACCCTGTAAATATAGATACATTCCAAGAACACATCAACACTATCCTCGAGACCAAGAAAAATTCGGACCAAGATGTCAACACCCTAAATGACAATATACTGGAGGCTATAGAGGAAAGCCAGAAAGTTCATAGGCAGAATAAAGTAAATACTAATAGACTAACCCTGAGTTGCAGGAACGTCCATTAAATTTAATGCTGCCTCAATTCTCCATTAAACGGAGTATCCAAGGCTACCGTCTATGGATATTCCGTTTTAGGGAGAATTAAGGCGGCATTAAATTTTAATTGACGTTCCTGCAACTCAGTGTAAGTCCTCAAACGCAAGCATTGATGGAGGAGAGGAGAAATATGCAAAGAAACAGGAACAAAGAAAAACAGGAACTTAGAGAAATAAGCAAAAGGATATCCAAATCTATCAGGAGGGATAACCGAGAGTACAAAAGCGAGCAGATCGAGCAAACAATCGAAAAAAATAAAAGTCTCAAAGTTTTAAGGAGAAAATTAAACAACGGCAAAAAAGAAATAATAAAATTAAAGAGCAAGAACTGTACTAGAGTCGACAAAAATTTGATGAACGACAAACAGAAAATTCTGGAAAAAGAGTAGTCAACCAAGAATTGCCGGATATAACAACATACGAAATAAGAAACGCCCTGAAGAAGATGAAAAGAAACAAAGCCCCAGGCAAAGACGGCATTGTTATAGAAGCCATAAAGATTGGAGGGGACATACTTTTGGAGAAAATAGAGGAACTGTTCAACGTTTGTTTGCATCAAGGCAAATCACCTACAACATGGCACAATGCGCTGACCATTCTGATACACAAGAAGGGCGATCCCACAGATCTTGAAAACTACCGACCTATAAGCCTGTTGAACCACCTCTACAAACTATATACAAGGATTATAACAAATAGATTAGAAAGAAAATTGGACTTTTATCAACCCAGGGAACAGGCAGGCTTTAGGAAAAACTTTGGCACAAACGACCATCTTCACTGTATAAAAGGCCTTATAGAAAAATCCATCGAATACAACCGAGCCCTGGTCCTGACCTTCGTCGACTTCCGCAAGGCATTTGATACGATCGAAATAGACAGTTTGATAAAAGCGCTCGAGGAATGCCGTATAGACTATCGGTACTCTAAATTGATTAACTTCATATACAGCAATGCCACCATGACTGTAAGACTCCACAAAGATTCGAAATGTATAAATGTCGAAAGAGGAATTTGACAAGGGGACACGTTATCTCCCAAACTTTTTACGGCAGTATATGAACACGCCTTCAAGCAGCTGGACTGGGACAACAAAGGAATCTGTATCGACGGCGAAATGCACTCACACCTGCGATTTGCCGATGACATAGTTCTAATAGCAGACAACTTGGGAGAGATTAGAATAATAATTGTTGAGCTATATGCCGTATGCAAGGAGGTCGGTTTGGAAAAGAACGTTAAAAAGACGCAGTTCATGACGAATTTGGTACCAAGTCAAAACTTAAAGGTCAGTGGTGGTGAAATAACACTCGTCCACAAATATAAATACTTGGGTCATGAAGTTCAAATTACCAGAGATAACCAAACCACTGAACTGCAGAGGAGAATTACCTTGGCATGGGCTGCATATGGAGCTCTATCGGACATCTTCAAGAGCAACATATCGAACCAACTAAAAAAGATTACTTTCGACCAATGCGTGCACCCAGTCCTGACATACGGTGCCGAGACACTATCCTTAACCTAGGCCACGGCAACGAAACTCAGAGTCGCTCTAAGAAGAATGGAAAGGTCGCTACTGGGACTGACTCTCAGAAATAGAGTCAGAAATGAGGAAATAAGAAGAAAACAGGCGTCACGGATGTTATCGAGCGCATACTCTCGGTAAAAAGCATTCTCTGAATTCTCCCTGACTAACGGATCTGCCTTTTCATTGACTACTAACTCAGAATGGGCCTTGACCCAAATGAAAAGAAATTACATTATTACTGAAGCTAATTTTGTCGTTAAATATGGCGAACGGTCCATGATATCGTATTTGTTTCATAAAAGCCTGATGCGGTGTATTTGAAAGGATGAGCCTGAAACCAACCTAACGGAATATTTTCTTCAACTTTTTCGAATGATATCGGATCCTATTACTCACCGAAGTCGAAGGTGGGTCTCTTTACGGATGAACATCTTTTACTTCATTGTGTACTTGGTATTCATTAATTCGTTTAATAAATCACGCCGAATGAGTACGCATTGTGAGCGAAGTTCTATGAATTTGAGAGTTTAATAATACTTATATTCATTGTTAATAGTAGTATTGACATTGACCTATTTTTTATACGAATATACAGCAGATAAACGCCATATGTCAAGAGCGTAGCATTATTTGCGAATTACGATTCAAAGAAGAATGGAAAGCCTTTCTCTGACATTTGAGAACTGTGTGGGTATAGTTTGTGATGGTTTAGTCAGATATTATGTCAGAATTGAAACAACCTTTGGTTAGAATAAAAACACCATAAACGAGCGAGTAGCACCGTTTCAAAGCTATAGCACAAGTGCGGGAAACTCTGAAACTCGCTTGTACAGCGCCTCTGCACATCAAATATTATATTGACATTAAGAGAGTCTTCCGGGCTTATTGGCCGTGGTCTATTAGGAATTATTTCACCTAACGTTTCGCCCACAACTGCGGTAGGCATCTTCAGAGGATTCTTGGTCTTAGATTGTAACTCGACCGCTGAATTTCCGAAAGTGATGCTGGATTCGATCCGTTGGCCCCACTTATACCCTGATCATTGGCGGGAGAAGGTAGTGGGTCCATCGCTCTAACTTCGTATTGGCTTGATTTTGGTCTCTTGCAACACCGGCAACCATGGGCTATGTACCAAAGGTTCATATTGTTCTTATGTTTATATATCTCAATGGCTTTCATGTTCATGCTAGGATAGAAACTTTTGATGTTTGAAATAGCTTCTGCCTTTGAGAAAACAATATTGTGTCCATCTGTCAGAGCATGTTCCGCTAGTGCGGATTTTTCTGTCTGATTGAGTCGACAACATCGTTCATGCTCCTTAATTCTCGTATTGATACTTCGCTTCGTTGTACCAATGTAGACTTTGCCGCAGTCACAAGGTATCCTGTGAATACCGGGTTGAGAGAGTGGGTCGACTTTGTCTTTGGTAGTTCTGATCATTTGGCCAAGTTTTTGAGTTGGCTTATAGACAGTCTCTATATCGTGGCCGTTTAGTATTCTACCAATTCTATCGGTGACCTTGGGGATATATGGTAAGATAGCTCTTCCATTGGGGTTGAGTTGTGACATGTTATCATCACGTGTGGAAAGTTTTGGTCTTATTGCCCTCTGATTTTCCTAAGCATTTATATCCGCCGTTAGCGAAGAATGCATGCTGTAGATGTTCAAGTTTATCCTCCAGAAATTCCGGCTCGCACAATCGTCGGGCTCTATCTACGAGTGTTTTTATAACTCCTCGTTTTGTTTTCGGAAGTCCGTATATACGCTTAGTACCATCGATTCACCAACATACGACTTCGCCAAAGTTTTAACGACTATGTTAAGACCTCATGTGGGAAATACGGACACTTTCGTTAAGGTGGACGCGAAAGAGTTTAGAGAAGTCATGTGTTTGACTATGTTTTTCCAGCGTCGGCTGTAAAAGCCTGAAAAAACCGGGTTAATTACCGAGTTCTTCATGAAAACTCGATATTTTTTCTCTATTCTTCGCAATATAGGAATCAACCCTACATGAAAACCTACCAAAATGAATTCACTACCTTATAGTGAAAGTTTCATCGAAGTAGGTCGAACAAACACAACGGACATTCACATCTATAATATTAAGTATTGATATGAATTTTGAAGGAATAGTAAGCTTTAGCATGTAATGTCAAGAAAACCAGTGAAACAAAATTGAGAGATTCCACATATGACAATCCTGATGCCAAATCAAAATGGACACCAAGGATAAGCCGTCAATGTCGTAAAAAAAAAATTTCGTCAACATACCAAAAACTTCAGAATACTAAAATATAAATTCTCACGTTGGTATTTATTAGATTTTCTGGTGAAAATCCAATTACTGGGATAACCATAACTTCTTCGATGTCTATTAAATATACAGGGTGATCCACGATCGATGGTACGTTAGACGTTTACGGGGAAAGGAAAGCAAAATTTGGGTTCTTGGACAAGAACAGATGCTCTATCAATCTAAAATTTTCAGTGGTGCGGTGTTGCCGCTAATGTCAAAAAGTAGTAACTACTTTGTTATTTCTAATGGCACACCCTGTATTAATATACACTTTTCTATTTATCGTAGTAACACGATTATTTTGGTTTCACTTTCTCATACTTACCTTCGGCGGTTTCTGGGTAATTAAATGATTTTCTCTGTTTGTGTGCAAAACATAGCTTTGATTACATCCATAACTTCCATACTATGAATCTTAGGAAGCTGAAGTATCGTATACAGAATTCTAAGATCTTATGCATCATGCAGGTGTTTCGAAAAACGCTTCTTCTCATACAGAGTAATTCAAAATTTGATTGATTATCGAGTCTTACAAAAACGGTCTTCTTTTCTCAAATGAGATGCCCTCTATATTTTGAGAATTACTGAAACAAAATTGAATTTCCATTTAAAAGATGTATCACATTCTTATACCTAGATTTTAAAATTCTGCATTGAATTGAAATGTTATAGTAGTGCACATTTTATATGTACCTAGTTCGAACCTCCTGAAACTGCTAACCAAAATAATCTCAAAATGGGTTCATACATACTAACCTCAGTGGATTGCTATGATTTTCTGACGATGATTATGAGCTAAAAACTACCAAAAAATAAGAGAATTGTAATAAGAGTTATTCTTCAAACGATTCGGTGGTTGTAGCCGAAAAAAATTTAATCTCTGATGCACGTACATCTCAGCAAGTCCAAACAGGAATTCATCGTAGATATAGCAATGAAATATCTCAACACTATGAAAATTAACATTATGCAGATTTGACAATTAGTTTGTTGATAATAATACATTCGCTCATTCTTAATAGAATAAGAAAAATAATAAGTGAAACGGAAAAAAAGTACCCATCCAAATGAAATTTTGATGAGTTTGTTTATTCACCATGGACAATGTGACCAAATAACAGCAAGGACATGCAGAAGGTTCAATGAAATCTTCATTTGGGTCTCAGAATTCGGGTTACAATTTTCAAAACAGTCCTAGGATCATTCTAAAACTGCGCAGATGAGCACTCGTTTCTATACCTAGGACCGTTCTAGGACTGGTTCAAGTTTTGAAAATCCCGAATGCATCAAATGATCCAAGTATGAAAGAGAGGAAATAAAAGCAGTTTTCTGCACGAAAAATATATCTTGTCAACGATATCTTCATTGAAGATAATCGATGGCATTAAGATTCCGGTGCCGGTCAACAACCATCAAGTCAAACGCTAAAAAGCATGCACCCAGAATAATCTTAAAACAGTACCTGCCCAAAAGCGGGGACAGCTTTCAGATTGTTCTCGGACTATCCCAGGATAGTTCGTAAAAACCCGAACGCTAAACAAGTCAGACCTGAAACAATCCCCAAAAAACCCGAACGCGAAACACGAACTGCGCAAAATCCTGACAGTCCTAGAACTGTAATTGTGTGAACCCGAATAGAGCTGAATGTTTCCCGATGAACAGGTTCGCATGTGCGCAACTATAAAATTTCAATTCAACGCAGAATCTTACAATCTAGATTTAGGAATGTAATATATGATTTGAAAGGAAAGTAATTCTTAAAATATACAGGGCATCTCATTTGAAAAAAGTAATTTCTTCCGTTTTTGTATGTCTTGATAATAACCATCGAATTTTGAATGACCCAGTATGAAAAGATGAGTGTTTCGTTACACCCGTATGATGCATAGGATCTAAGCATTCTGCGTACGAAATTTCAGCTTTCTAAGATTTATAGCATAGAAGTTATGGATGTTTAACCAAAGCTTTATTTTGCTGCACAAAATAATCGTGTTATTACGATAAATAGAAAAGTGCAATAATATACAGGTGTGCCATCCGAAATACCAACGTAGTTACTACTTTTTGACATAAGCAGCAACACCGCAGCATTGAAGATATTTTAGGTCGATAGGGCATCTGTTCTTTTTTAAAAAACCAAATTTTCAATGAATTCCTGCTTTTCGTTCTCCGTAAACGTCTAACGTACCATCGACCGTGGATCACCCTGTATATTTGAAAGACATCGAAGAAGTTATGGTCTTCGCAATAATTGGATTTTCACCAGAAAATCTAATAAATAACTTCTGAATCAATAGCTCCAATCAATAGAGATCTTGGAAACTGGAAACTGAATAATTGTATCGATAAGGCGGAAAATCGACCATACAATAATAGAATAATTTCACACATATAAGTATACGTGGGCCACCCAATAATCTCAATGCTACACTTTGAGTACCAATAGTAATTGAAGATGTAAACAATCACTGCACTGTAGTCACATTTTCAAAGGAGATAGGTAGAGCCACTTGATGCTGTTATTCAATTCGCTGTTGAGTTATGAAAGAATTAGACGTGGAGATGAGTATCTCTCGTCCTAGAGGCAGGTAAAGATACAGCAATAACTGCAATCATATTGATGATCATGATGATGCTATGACATATTGAAAAAGGAATGTTTTCATTCTTCATTACTGAACCATGTTAGGACGGACAACTACTGAAACAATACCTTAATGATCTGGTAATGATTTCATTTATCTAAATACATTACTAACTGATCTCCGTTCTTGGAAGAAAAATCATCCTTTGGGATCACAAAGAGACTATTGTGAGAAATTCTTCAATACAAGCAAACAAAAATATAAATGCCCGAAATTATTGTGATTTTGTTGGTCTTAGATCTGACAAATCTACTTGTCTCGCATAAAGTATTTGCTTGTCTACTTGGATCCATTGCTAACGACTTATTGACGATTAAACACTTTGCCGGGAAGATTAAGAGCAAGGAATACAACATTTAAAAAAAGAACCCTTTATATGACTCATATATGAGATGACATTGTAATCAGTTCGAAAAAATCTCTAAAACTTTGCATGGTACTTTTTTGTTACGATGAACTAACATAAATGTAGCTCAAGATATCTTTAGTGCCCCTCCCCTTGAATTTTTTCTTTATCTGCCACTGGATAGAAAAAAATTGAAGTGGAATTTTCGAGGTTTTTTTTTCCTGTCTAATTCAAATCTGAAAACAGAACTAGTCCATTATTTCTAGATCTCAAGCTATGAACAAATAGCTAGCAATATGAACATGTTTCCCGTTTCCAATAGAGCTGAATACTCATTTGTTTCAACTCGTACTCGAAACTGATTATTAAGGCACTTTTTGGGGACTAATTCGAATAAAATATTATTGAATTTTTTGATCCAACCATTTTCAAATTATGACAATCTCCGATTTTTCAAAGATCAAATGTCGTTGAAAATTCTTTCATCTTGCAAATGCAATGTCTGTAGAAATTAAATAACAATCATTTTCGGCTACGAATTGAAAAAAAGGTTATTGATTATAATGGGAATTCATAAATCTTAATCCATTACTCAAAATCTAGATATGCGATAGGCCGGTTCTGTGCTCAGATTTGGATTAGTCAGGAAAAAAGCGATCGAGAATGTATCATCCATTTTCTGCTAGCTGTTACATAGTTCTCAAGATCATGGATCATCTCAATACAGGGTATTTCAGAAAAAGATTATCCCGTCTCTAGGATAGAGAGAAAACTAGAAAATAATGGGGGTTTGTCCAGTAAAATATGTTCGTAACGTCGTCCGTATTCGATACAAGAAAATTTTTTATTGAAGAAAAAAAAATTATACACATTTTTTACGACGTTGCCGTAACTACTATCAACATTGATATGAAAGAGAGAGAGAGAAGCTTTGGGAAATATTGAGAAAGAGGGGAATTGCAGAACAACTAGTGCAATCCATAGAAAGTGTATACAGAGAAAGTCAGAATTGTGTCGTATACAAGAATATGAAAACGGAATGTTTCCATACCAAAGAAGGACTAAGACAAGGAGGAGTTTTGAGCCCCACACTTCTGGATGAGATCATAAAGGACGAATATTTATACGAGTTTTTAAGCTGACACATCCAATGATCTTGTTTTTATATCTAACTCTCATAGAGAGTGCAAGATAGACGGTTCGTACGAAGTAGTATTGAACATAACTTTTTTAATATTAGATTTATTACAGGTAAAATTTCAAGTGAACTTGAAAATCATTCGATTTTACACCAAACAAATACTCAAGATACTCTGTAACGTTTTCGGAATATTTCAATAATAATAATAATATTTATTTCAGCATCAGAAAATTTACATGCTTCGTCAATAATAACAGAAATAAATTAGTTTTTCAGAAATTCATCCAAACTATATATTGCATTTTCGCAATTTAAATACAGTGGAACTTCCCTACAGCGAACGTCTCTACAACGAATTGCACCTTGAATCCAAATACCCTGTTAAAAACACCCTCTAAAACGAAGTGAATTCTGTCTATAACGAATTATTCCAAGAAAATCACTCTCTAAAGGCGTATTGGTAAGAAGGTTTTTCCCAGAGTATACTAAGGGATGGTTTTTTCCGTAAATATGTCGGACGTAGGTAATAAATCTTGATCATAAACTAAACCATTACGGCGGACGGAGAGTTCCTTCCGAAACAAGAGGCTATACAGTTTTCAGTTTTGCTATGATTGTTAATGAAAAAAGTAGTGCGAAAATGTCTAGAAGGAAGTGCTCAAGTTAATTATGTATAATGTATTCAAATAAAAAAAAATGCAAGTGAACTTTGCTTTTTTTGACACTTGACACAATAAAAAAAAATTTCTGCATAACGAAATTTCTGTATAACGAATTTTTTTTGCGGATTTAGTATTCGTTATAGGGAAGTTCCACTGTATTTCTTGAATTTTTTCCCTTGGAATTGCTTGATATGTTATCTGGTACTTTATTGTAGATTTCAGGACCCCAAAAGTGATTTTGGACAAAGCCGAGGGGTCCGGAAATCCGACTTTTGGCTTTGTCCGAAAATGTTATTTTACAAATTGTTCTTTTATTGAACACTGAATCAGTGTTGTTTCTTCCGGAGTCTCACTGCTCAATTTTTGATTTACTAACGACGGAACTGAAAATTAAAATTCGGTTACAACATTCACATATTTATGTAAATTCAATCACATTTTCATTTAAACTGAAAATAAAGTCCGCCGATGATACAGAAAAATTCTGCATACATTTCATTGTATCTTGAGTTCTAACCTTCTGTAGCAGTGTGAGTGTGAGACAATACAGTGAACAAAAATTCCATGATATACAATCTGGCTTCCCGTCTGTCTATGACGTCTGTGTAACACTCTGCGGATGCAGGCCTTTTTTTGCCTGTTACGCCAACGTATAAGATTCAGAGTTTAGCATTTTGCGCAACGAGAAATACATTATGTATACAATATGCCAATATCCGTCTTCAGATCAGTTTAGTTTATTCATTGAAATATAAAGCATGAACAAACCCGAGGATAATTCATCAATACTGTCCAGTTAAATATATAGGTATACTGATTTGTTTATTACTCAGAAATTATCTGAAATATATAGTATCGGAAGGTACAAGGAAAAATTATTACTGAATATCGATTTTGTCATGTTTTGAGGACCACTGCTTCAGGGATATCGTAAAATCAGGCGATCCGGCTTGACCATGGCCTTACGAGCGTCTGAAGTTATTTTAAGGATGATACACACTATCCCACTTGTGTCTTTCCAGTGGTTTTTTTATTGCAACTTAAATTAGAATGTTTTGCAGCCTTTATTTCATGTCATATAATTTCGAAGGATTCTAATGATGTTTGCATAAATGAATTTTCTTAGTCGTGGTTTCACGAACGTCCTTTAAGATTTAATGATTGATCAAAATTTTTAATATTGATCAGGATATTCCAATGCCAATAGCCATGGATACGATATTCAATGGAGTATTAAAATTTCGATGACTCATCAAATTTCAATGAACCTTTGTTAAAATGGCAATTATTCACAAAATAATTGTAATTGGATTCATAATTGGATAAACAAATAAATATTTCTTAAGAAACCGTTCGCACGATAGAGAAATATTTTGAATAGGAAAAGATGAACAGAATTTTTCAAAGAATGCACAGGTTGCCCTCACCACTTACCTACTTTTTTCCATAACATATATGTATTATCATATTTCCTTTTTTCAGACATTTTTTTGTGTCTTGGATTTCTTCTCACTCCCAACCATTCAAGGGAAAAACATGCCTCAGAATAATTAACGTTAACCATACTATAAGAGTATTCAGAACATTCTTCCCCAAATAAAATGAACATTTATATGAATTGTATCGAATTTTCTAACGAAATACAGTTTTTGCTGTTTCAAATCAGTTTTTATGTAGAAAACGTATATGGAACTGATCAATGCCTTCTTCCTTTCCAATCTGTATCTCTACATATCATTAGCAGGAAGAAGATCTTAAACTCTCATTACCAACTTTTCATCGAATTCAACAGTTGATATTCTCTTTCACATCTAACCTCGAGTTATATATTATACTTCTAGCGATATAAAGATACAATCATACAAAAATTATCACTTCACAACCACAAAAAATCATTTAGAAAAAATTATTTCCAAATGGAAAATCATTCTAAAAAATAACATTATAGAACAACATTGAAATATTGTCCGGATTTGCCGTACTACAAATGTTGTGCTCAATGTTCACCCTGAACGCTAGCAGGTATCACAGGGACTGACAGACTCGAAATGAGGAGATAGATAGACGGAATAGACAACCAGGAATTATTATAAACTAAACCGTAAGGTAGGTAGTCTGGACGCGCTGGAAGTAGTAACATTCAGTGGCCAGCTCAGTATTATTCGCAACGTGACGACGTGATCGCGATTAGTGAAAATAAACCGGTAGTTCTCGTAAATTCAAAGTCTCATCGTAACAAGAAACGGAAATTCGTATCAGTTGAAAGATTCCAATTTCGTAGAAGGTTCGGTCTGAACGTTTATAATTGCAATAATTTTTGAACGGGCCGGCGACAGTTGTGCTGCAATTGAGATAAGATAATATTTATCGTAGTGATAGCTTCATACGATTGAGGATATACTTCGCTTGTGAAAAAGGCACCACTTCAAGAGTTATACGAAGCGATATTATTTTAGCAATCCGATTAAGTTAAGGTAGAAGCTCCCGGAAATGCAACCTTGTTTATTATTGTCGAGTAGGTTTACATTGAATAATGATTCAGTGATGTGCGGGAGTGATCCTCTGAACTCTTTTTTCGGTTATCTAGAGCTAAGAGTGCAGTGAAATAACGCTAATATGCCTAAAGCAAAGAATATAGTGCGGTTAGTGTGGGGTGTTTTCTTGGGAAACACTTTTTGTTTTCTTGTTTTATTAAAGTATGCTGCCAATATAAAAACCGACTGCAGAACACATCAACCCTTAGGATTTCAACCTAGAAAGCTGGCGTGGTCAGCGAATCGCAACATGAATTTGATTATGGTGGGAGTGATGACAGCCCCAAAATATTTCGATACCCGAGCGAAGGCTGTATTCAACACATGGGGAAGAGAAGTACCTGGAGACATTATGTTCTACAGCTCCGAGGGATCCCACAGCTTGGACATCCCTCTAGTAGCTCTCAAAGACGTAGACGATAGCTACCCACCTCAAAAGAAATCCCTGATGATGCTCAAACACATGCATGACAACTACATAAACAAATACGAGTGGTTCATGAGAGCCGATGATGATGTTTATATCAGACCAGATCGTTTAGAAGAGTTGCTGAGATCTGTTGACAGCAGAAAAACATGGTTTATTGGACAAACAGGACGTGGAAACAGCGAAGAGTTCGGCCTGTTATCGTTGGATAGTGACGAGAACTTCTGCATGGGCGGTCCAGGAGTAATTTTCAGCAGACAGACTTTGAAAAAGGTGGCACCATTTGTGGATGACTGTTTGAGTCATTTGTACACCTCTCACGAAGATGTAGAACTGGGCAGATGTGTCCGGAGATTTGCTGGAGTTTCTTGTACTTGGTCCTACCAGGCGAGTGACTGCGATTGTAAGGCAAGATAGGTTGATTTTAAAGTTGTCCGGATGCAACCTGTGAAATATGGAATTCCAATAATCCATAAGCGCTGTTGAAATTGTTAGTATCCGAAAACTGATTAATTCATAATCCTTAAGGCAAAACCGACGGCAAAACCATGGTCAGAGCAGCCTATTATTTTTTTTTGCACTTCATGACCATACAATACTTCAACATGCCAAATATGTTTATGCTCCGTCTGACAGTTCCCGTTTTATCGAATTTTGAAATATATAGGGAGGAGTGAAAATATTCACTTTCGAAATTAAAAATTCCTGTATGCGGATAAATGGTCTATATAATTGTTATGATATCCTCTAAAAATTCTAGTTGATCAAATTTTGTTTAGCGGTGCCCCCACTACTCTGAATTTCGAGTTCATTGTCTACGACCATTGAGTATAAATATATTAATACTCAATACACCTACTAAAGCAATTCGTTCACGTTCATAAATACTCGATTTATTCCTATGTAAAGGGTGGGTACTGAATCGAGAGCATGATTTCATTAAAGATCAGCGTTATGATTGAGAAATTATTATTGGATCTGTAGATAAAGTAGCTACCAGAAAGCTCCAAGGTTCCAAATACAGAAAAATTGTGGAAACACAAGCTCCAATTGCTCCATCTCTTTTCAGCATAGATTTTTCAGTATATCAAAACTGAGATCAAAACGATTTAAACAGTGGATTATCAGATGATGGTGACAATTACCAGTCAATTTAAAAAAAGGAACAAGAGATGATTTACCGGTATCAAGAAAAATAAAACAATTACGCATAAATTTGACAATGTGGACCTTACAATTTAGAAACGATTGGATCGAGATTGGATGCTCGATTGGATGTTACGGAATTGCTGTTGATCAAGGTATTCACTCACATTGGTGTTTTCCGTCAAATAGAACTTGCAATTGGTCGATCGATGCAATCGTTCATTTGAATTTTACATACCAAATTACTTTTGCGACATCTGATGAAGCATTTGAATGGAGAAACTGTCGGACCTCATGAATTTTTAGAAACTATTGGCAAATAACTACAAGACTGCAAGAATCTTCCTAGAGTTACATTTCAAGCAATACCATATGTTTCACCAAAAAATGAGGCCCAAAAAGGCCCGATAAGTGAACTTCCAATGAAAAATAAATTAGAAGATCTGACACAAATAATCAAAGATATTCCTGAAGAAGTACAAATACTTCCTATTCAAGCTGCAGAATGCTGCGTTGAAATAGTAGCAGAGGCATCGATAAAAGTATGTGGGCCTGAAGCAGGAAAACAAGCAAGGAGCAAAAAAATCACTCTATCGCAATTTTCAGTTCGCTTGGGGCACCGGAAAAACTTGTTTTATAAAAGTCATTTATGCAAGCTTCTTATATTTGAGGTAGTACCACCTTTCCGCATAAAGGTGAAACAATTTCGAAAAAAATTTTTTCACTTCATGTTAACTCCAACCTAATGAATAATCACCCCTTGCCTTCCTTTGCGCGTCGATGATCGCATCCATATAACAATTCAATATAATTACATACAATAAATTACATACAAATATTCCGAGGATGAAAACTTCACCAACGAAATAATTTCGATAAATAAGTTTTTTGTATTCCATTCCTTTATTTCACTCTAATTCAATCAACTCTGAGATCCCCATATAGTATTGCATGATGTAACGTAATTCCGAGCGTTATTCTAATATGAATTTTGGCTTCCGTCCGTACGCCACTGATGACCGTGTTTGGGTGTAATCGAGGGTGTAATCGGCATACGGTCTGCTAGGAAATAGTCTGCTAGATTCACACCAGTATCGATTCATAAATATTTTTTAAATCGTGGAGATTTCAACTATGAAATGAAAATTTTTTCAGAAAAATTTTAGGTAGTTGGTACTATGTATTCAAAAAATTTATTTACTGGAAATTGTTGGATGGCTTTCTCTAAGTTTTCGTGGGGTCCGACAAATATTTTGAAGAAATCAATCGTGGAATGTTCATTGTACGTGAAAACAATAATTTTTAATTCACCATTGCTTAAGCTTAACTAGTCATTGTTATAATAATTGTTATAGTATATAGTAATTTGTTGTTTGAGTAATATCCTAACATGTTCTTCATATTTTCTGTGCACCTAAATTCCGAGCCAGATTCTTTGTCATCGATAAATGGTTAATTTAATAAATGCGGAACCGAGAGCCGAATTGATAGTGAGCAAATCCTCATTTATTAGAATCTTGAGGTGATTTTCTACATATCTACAAATAAAACAGGGTCACTCAGGTTGATGATAGATAGATAGATAGATAGATAATTTTTCTTTATTTCAAATTTTACACCAGTACATCAATATAAAAAATGAAATGACGTCAAAACCAAAATTAGCAAACTAAACTAGATTATCACAACTGAAATAATCCCCCATTGTGTACGGTTCCAATTTCACCAACATTTCCTTAACCAATTTCTTAAATTGATTCAAATCAGCACATTCTTTGATACGATTAGGTAACTTATTGAAAATTTTTATACACATATAATAAGGACCCTTTTCCAACAAAGTCAACCTGTGGTGAGGATAAATAAGATCCATAGTTCGCGTATTATAACTATGTTGAACATTTATAACAAGTTTATCTCTATTTTTATATAAAAACAATAGGCATTCAAAAATATATACACCATAAACAGTTAATATAAACAAGTCCTTAAATTTACCCCTACAGGATTCCCTAAACTTCAACTTGCAAATCGTTCTGATTGTTCTTTTTTGTGATACAAAAACTGATTGTATTTTTGAGCTACTACCCCAGAAAATTATTCCGAATCTTAAAATTGATTCAAAATTAGCGTGGTACAAAATTTTGAGAGTATCAACATTCATGTAATGGGCCACAGTTCTGATTCCATAGCCAACACTCCCTAGTTTCAAACATATTTTGTTTATATGCGTTTCCCAGTTCAAGAATTCGTCGATATGAACTCCCAGGAACTTTAATGCCACACACCAGCTCCACTTCTTGGTTTTTGAGATGAATACTTTGTGGTCGACTCGGTGGTCGAGGAGTTAACGATTGCATCGTTTGAAACATGATTAAATTAGTTTTCGATTCCTTCACATTTAGTTTATTCATAGCGAACCAACTACTAGCTTGAACGAATGTATCTTCAGTTTTTTTTGTGATTTCTTCTGGATTATTCCCAGAGATTAAAATATTGGTGTCATCCACATAATTTGTGATAGTGCAATTATTTAACGATAAAGGAAGGTCATTTATATATATATATAATGAATAAGATTGACCTGCGATGCTGCCTTGAGCTATACCGACATCGACAGGACGAATTTTAGATTTAACATTCCCATTAACTATTACTTGTTGTCGCCTTTGAGTAAGATAAGACCTAACCCATGCATTTGCGTTACACCTTATACCGTATCTGTCAAGTTTTAATAGCAGAAGTTCATGGCTAACACAATCGTAAGCTTTCTTCAAATCAATGAAAAGGCCCATCGCTAAATCTTTGTTCTCTAAATGATCCAAAATTGTGTTGACAAATTGATAGATTGCAGTATCAGTTGATCTACCCCTCAAATATCCATGTTGAAACTGGGAAAATAAATTCTTTTCATTCATAAACTTGAGTAATCTAGAACTCATCACTAACTCAAAAATCTTTGAAAAAGCTGGTAAAATACTGATTGGTCTATAATTGTCTAATTCTTTTGGATCTCCTTTCTTGAATAACGGTTTTATTAAAGCAAACTTTAGCTGATCAGGAAAAATGGAATATTTCATGAAATTATTTATAATGTGGCATAGAACAGTCGAAAGTACTTTCACTGACATTTTAACAACACAGGTACGTCATCATAGCCGCTACAGTTTTTGTTTTTTAAAAGTTTTGATAATTTTGATGGTATCTCGAGTGGTAGCTAAAGTCTTGGTTTCCTCAAAATCGGTACCGACTGGCAAATGTCGTCATAGAAAACTGTACCATGCAATCCATGCATAACATCAACAGTGGTTTTTAAGGATGCCTTGACGGTCGGCGCTACGTAACTTTTCGGCACAGTGGCATTACGGCCAGAAACAGTTCGTCAATGATTGAGGTGGTGGAGTATTGTGATTTCGATTGTTTTCATATTAGAAAAACTCTTTCGAAAAAACAAGGGTTTGCACATTTAATTGCTGCAATCAAGAACCTGATTTTCCCACCGCAACCTGACGTCATTTGCCTTATTATTGCGGTCGGAATTTGTCGGTACCGCTTTTGAGGAAACCAAGGCTTTAGACGTTCATGGTATGTTCGATCATATTCAAATAATGAATTTTTGGTTGATGATAACTCCTTCTCTGTTCCTGACCTTGAACCTTTACGGCCCGACTTTGAAAAATAAAACAAAATCTGTTTCGAAAGAGACATTAGCAAGCCGAGAAAGTGATAATGGGGTAGTACCTCATTCAAAATTTCGGGGATGTTGATACTTTTCGATAAAAACTGCAATTTGAGAAAGGTGAACATAGATCCAAATTTCAATCAAATATCCCATTCTCCCTAAATTAAGATCCATCTACCATCTATCGTATATTGTCGAAAATGAGTTACTCAATGAATGATGATAATTTCATTATATTCGAAAGTAAACGTCAAATTTATTGGAATTTGTTGCTCACCATTGATTAATTATTCTCTTTTGTGTGATTTTATCCTTGAAATATTATACCAGTAACTATCTTACTATGATATGGATTCTAATCGATGTTATCACAAGATTAATAAGAAATTTTTATGTTCTAGATGCAAGTAATTTTTTATCATAACCAAAGTGGGAGTTCGGCATTCACTGGAAGCCTTAAGAAAAAAGAAATTCATCAAGCAATCACCCTTCATCCAGTTAAACATTTCGAACATTTATACCGACTTCACAAGTACTTGAAGGTATGTATTGAACCAGGATAATTCTATGAACTTGAGCTTTTAAATATTGAAGAATTGAACCAATAGGCTAGCTCCTTGAATGATGCTCAATATAAAATAACGTATTGAAGGAGAGGAAACCGTTGTTACTGAAATATATCTGATTGGGTATTTACCGCAACCGCTTGCGCAAATTTGACAATTATAACTCTCCTCAATAATTGTTAACAATAAAGTAATTCTCAAAATAAGTTTTTGCTCGAGTTTTTGAGATAAGTTCGAGAAAATAATCTTCCCTGTCCAATTGCAAATTAAACGGATATCGTTATTTTCATAATAGAGAGATATCGAAACCCGAATACCTACAGCCCTAACTTCATTAAAGAATCCTGAAATATAAGATCCTTTACCGTTGGTCAGATATTTTAGCTGTCGGAACAACTTATTTCTTGTGAACTTCATTATGACATTTCCTTTATTTCGACAGTTGTGAAAAGTTGTTTAACAGAGAATACCTATATCATCCACAGTGGGAAATACGAAGATGAAAAAAGGTATGGTTTTTTTGTTGGTTTGGTAGGTACATCTCAAAATTACTGTAATTCTTTCCTTTTATGTTCAGAATGCAGCCGTTGTAGTGTATGATTAAATTTTTCTTGCAGAATCTCACAAAGGATGTATGTTTTCAAAGTCGCGTTCGTCTTGTTCTCTCTTCATATAATTCTTTTTATCTTTTGGAGCTTGTTTCCCCTCTATCCATTTTTCGGTCTTATTTTAATTTACATTTTTCTCTTCACAAGAATAGTCCTGGCATAACTTTCAACAATTTTTCCCTCCTTTTTCCATCTATGTAGGTCCTTTTGTTTCTTTAGAATTTTCCAGAAGAATATTTCACGGCTCAATTTTCTTACTGCTTGATTAGAAAATTTCTTTATCACTTGCTCCAAATCCGAAGATATCATTACCGTTTCACGGCATGCCTTTTTAAAACCCATTTTTACCCGGTGTTCCGATATTGGACATTGCCGGATCGTCCCCAGTATTCCAATATTGGACATACCCCCTTTTTTCCTCCCACTATTCAACAACCGACCGCATATAGCCATAAGTTTTCCAGATGTGTTCAGTATAAATGTGCGCATGTTGAGACTAGTCTCCATCGCTTCAAATTATATTTCGGTGCTTCTTGGTCTCATAAATATTTTGATAGGAAATTGGCGTCCAAAAAGTAAATATTTTTTTATTACCTCGTATTTAGTTTCAAAAAGAACTGAATTCACCTCTCAAAGAAATGTATTCTCTTACAATATTTATATTATATTCTGCAAAAAAAAAATTTCCATATCAGCACTTCTTTTTGGATGTTCCGAAATTGGAACAATGGGAATGAATGGTGTGGATATTTATTAATCTATTTTCATTTATTATACTACAACGGAACTCATCCATATCATCGAAAATGAGGATTTTTGGGGAGCAGACATTTTTATAACGCCTCCTAATAATGGTCAGGATCCGGAAGAGGATTCCGATAATGATGTTCATGTCCATCAATGGACATGAACCATCTATGTGGGCGAAAATTGACGACTCAAACTGTCGCAAAATTTCATGGTGTAGAAGGAAAAACTCATTATTGTGAAGGTACGCATACTCTGAACCAAGATGAAAATTTGGATAGTGATTAGATTTAGCCCTTTAATGCCTGGCAAATCTACAGATGCCAACCAGAAAATGAAAAAATTGAGTTCTTGAAGTTCTGGAGAGAAATCAACCCTGTGTATATTCAAAGAAATACGGCAATCATTTAGTTGAAGGGAGGAGGCCTAAATCTTCGAAAACATTAATCGCCAGAATACATCCAGAAATAAGGTTTGTTGGTTTACATCACTGAATGATTCCTTCTACAGAACAGGTAAGCTGTGCCATTTGAGATGAGAACACAACTGAAAGTGTGAGAAATGTTCTGTAAATCTCTATGAAAAATGTATCAAATGTTCTCATATTGAATAAAAACATTGAATAATATGGAAAAATGGATAAATTGTATATGTCATCAAATATGTCATATTCAAACAAGACCCTTCCTTTCATTCCCAGTGTTCCAAAATTGGAACAAAATTATTTTCGAAAATAATGGTCACTTTTTCACATGATGAGTGAAAAATATTGTTTTTATAGTATATGTGAATGCTAAATAAAGTGAAAAAATCTAATTTCAAAGAAATAAAAAATTCGGGCATAGGGACTGAAAATTTCGATAATTCGGGCAAAAACGGGTTAATGATTCATGTTTACTAGGGAAAGTGTACCACACAATTTTTTTGTCTGGGAAATGCTTGGGGAAATGTTTTGTCCGAGGCTGATTTTCATAGATGTAGGAATAACTTTATAGTCAGTAAGGATATACCGAACGGTAGGTGTAGAATTCGGTGGAAGAAACTCGAATCTTTTATTATTTCTGGCCCACGCATTTAGAATATCGAACTCAAGCAAGGTGCGAGTAAAGTTCAACGCTTATAATGACCTTCCCACATTCTTCTTCCCCATGGAACAGCTAAAGAATTGAACTAGTCCAACGAATATGAATGGATCGAACCACCCTGTTACGGTTTTATCTTGTTAGAAGAGATCCAAACAACTGTCCATAAATCATACACCTTTTCTGTTTGGTATACAACATACGGTGCTAAATATGTTTCATCACCAGCCGCCGTAGGCATAATAACATTGCTGCTTTTGTTGACTTCAAAATTCTTCGAGATTACTTTATTATACCCTTTTTGAATGGTAGTTATTTCACTATCAAGTGCGGAAAGTTGTATTTTCCCGTACGAGATTTTGATGTTGCGCGAAGCGTCGTTCGGGCAAGCAATACGGTACGGGAAAGATACTTTCCCTACAACATAGAATATTTTTTCTACAACAGTATTATAAATTAAAAAATAATTCAGTTTCAATTCGTTGTTTGGGCAATGAGTTTGTATTCAAGAACTCCTTTAAATTCTTAGGCTTATATATACAGGGTGTTTCAGAAAAAGGTGACCCCCCTCTAGGATAGATAGAAAACTAAAAAATAATAGGGGTTTGTTCAGTAATGAATTTTTGAAACGCCATCCGTATTCAAGATACAGGGCGTTGAAAAACAACAAGGATATACACATTTCCTACGATTTTGCCGAAACTCCTGGCAACATTGTAATGAAATTTTATACGAATATGTTTTGGAAGCTGATACATCTAATGAATGTGTTTAGATGTCTGACGCTCATGGAGGGTGCTAGTTACACGGTTCGTACCAAGTTATTTTGAACATAACTTTTTTGATATTAGATTTATTGAGCTAAATTTTTAGCGCTCTTAAACATCATTTAATTCCACACAAAAGGTACTCGATACTGTGCACCGTTTTCGGAATATTTTGGTTTGAAAATTCAGTATTCAATCAGGAGAAGAATTTCGCAAATTTTTTCGAAGTTGTTAGAATAAGCAATTATTCTCACGGTCCTGGCTTGTTTTATATTCTGACAAACTTTTTGTTTCGGTCTATCGTTGTGCCTGTCTTCAAAATTTAGAGTCCAGTCTCGGCCTGGTAACTTAATAGGTTTTTTATTTTAGATCCATTTTATCAAGATATCTGTTACCAAATCGACAAAATGCCTTTCTTTCGCAGTTCTGAAAAAATTACAGGGTGTTCCATTTCATTCCAAAGCTCTTGATTTAATTCATTGTAGAGCGTTCGTCTCGATATACAAGTTATAGCTGCAGTAACTGTAAATACTCATTATCATCCTAACTCCTTTCCACAGTTGGAAAATTTAATTTGGAAATTGAATCAAATCTACAGGCATTTTTCAACAAAGCAGGGAAAGGCGATCACTCCTCGGATAATCCACTAACACTATCATGTGTATGACCAGCTGATCCGACCGATCCTACTCGTCCTTTTCGAATCCGGCTAAGGCAATCATTGTCATTTGGCATAATGTGAATACCTCGGTGAATGCTCTTTCATATGTTACATTTTGTGAAGTGTGAAAATCGGTATGTCTGAAAGAACATCGTCATATTTTTTCTCCTTGAATCCGAAAGGCCTATCAAGCCTTCTGGAGACATCCCAGCCACTGACCTCGGTTGAGTTTCAAATCTAATGATTCGATTGGTTTTAATATAACGTAGGTGGGGTTCTTCGATTGAAAATTGCGAAATTTCCCGACACAAATTTTTTTGTGGGTGGTTCCAAATTCCAATTGGCCTCTAGCCTTGTGAATAAACTCGGCCTATTAATAAAACTTTATGACCGTTTTAAAGACGCAGAATTTATGATATTAAATCAAACAGGAAGTGAAGTCATTGTTCGATTTTGTAACCGAATGATTGATTATTTCAGGAAAAAATATACTGTCTTATTTTCAATAATAATTATTATGTACTTTCCAATTGTGTGTCAATAATGGCGAGAAGCCATTAAATAAAACATCATCATCAATTACCTATGTAATACAGCATTGCATGAGCTAAGGAGAATTAGAAGTTTTATGTACTAGAACACTTTTGATGTACAGGTGGGTAAAATTGGTGATACCCTCGGTGATACCTGAACTATAACTTTTTAATCGTGAGAGATAGGGAAAAATGAATGACCCGTCTTTTTAAGAGAAACTGATGATGCCATCAACTGCATTCCTCTATCTTCTTTTGTTTTCGAGCTATAGGCCAAAATTGAAATTTGGGCGATTTCAACTTTGGCCATTATCTCCGTTTCTGTTTGTGCTAGAATGTTGAAATGAAAACATTATACAGGTACTTTTTTCATAGCAACCTAATAGCGATCAACAAAATACGCTACTGGATTGCTATTAAAAAAGTGTCTGTATAATGTTTTCATTTCAAAATCTCAGCACAAACAGAAACGGAGATAATGGTCAAACTTGAAATCGCCAAATTTCAATTTTGGCCTATAACACGACAACGAAAGAAAATAGAGGAATGCACTTAAAGGCATTATCAATGTTCTCTAAAAAGACCACCGTAGCGTATCATTCATTTTTCTCTATCTCTCACGTTTAAAAAGTTGTAGTTCAAGTATCACCAATTTTGCCCACACTGTACAGCATTTCTAAATATCTAGAGAAATATATAAGAGTATAAAGCACAAACTTCGAATGCAACTATCTCTATACTTCAAGGGTTTATTCCTTGAATAAAATATAGTCTTATTGTACGCATATGAATGTTTTCCAGTTGTTAAGTGAATGTCACTTGTTTTTTCGTCGTCAAGTCGTGTATTCATTCTCGAAGTTTCGCCAGTTCGGTGAAAGACCTCGTAACGGAATTGAAACTAGATACTTGTCAATGTCACATGTTTTTTTGAGCATTTCGGCGTAGATTGATTCTCGATGTTTCGCCAGTCATATCAGACACTGGAACTGGCGAAACGTCGAGAAGGAATGAAACAAGCGACCGAGTGGGGGTCTGCCGTAAGTGACTATCGACTGCATACGATGCTCTTCAGAAACCATAATTTCGCCATGAACTATGGAGCATGTCGTGTTTGGTTACGAAACTTTTGTTGAGAATGATTAATGCGTAATTAGAACGAAATTACTCTTAAGGTTTTTTTTTCCATTCGTTCTTTTTCTTAAAAAAGGCTCTCAGAGGTGTCTCGTAAGACGCTAATGGCATCGTATATCGTATGGGGAGTCGATAGACACCTACTGACCAAGTACTACTCATTCCAAAAACTTTCGCTTAGCGTAGACCACCCCGTATATTATATATATATATATATATATATATATATATATATATATATAATTTTGACAAACAATTTTTTTCGATGGATTGCTTGTGATTGGATGAAAAAGCCTGGAATTTGGAATTATTATTCATCACCATTTTATGTTTTTTCAAAAGGGCCTGAAGATACAGAAAAACCAGCATGACTGCCTCAATCTTCGAAGGGACCTCCAATATGCGAATAACGTCATAGGATCAAATCTTGACTTAGCAGTAGATATTTCTATGTCGTCCCCCCATGTTGAAGAGGAAAGTTTCATTTGGAATGGAACAGACATTGGTAAGTATTTTTGAAATGGTGGAAGATGTTAACGTGAAATTGACTTCAATTTCTACATTTTTTCGAAGGTTTCCGCGGTAGATCCGGGAACAAATATTGAAAAATATCCTGACAAAGTTCTAATCGATACCATCTTTATTCGATTTGTAGCGGGCGACGTATCAGTGGTTCTTTAATCCAATTTAGCGATAATTATAAAATTCAACATATTTTAAATCATTCTATGCACAAACGTATTTCAATAATAAATGGTTCTCTAAAGAACGTGAATCATCTTTGAGTTTGATTGAATAAAAAGATTTCAATTATTTCCGGTCGAGTGCCCTAAATCCAGATTTCAATTGGGCGTATTAGAATGGATGTTCCCAATCAATTAGAAGATCTGTGAGCTATCAACTCCTATGAATATCCGATGTTTGAACATACTCCAATTATTTTCCTGGCTGAATTACATCAATCTGTTACACGATGGCATGAACATTATTATCTACGATTAAGAGATGGTGGTGAAAACGAGAAAAGGTCTGGTTTTCTTATGAGAATCAAATTTGCAACTCAACCGAATCTTGGTGTTGGGTAGACAAAAGCGAAAGCCCCTTCCAATATTCATTAAACTTCGAACCATTGAAAATGGTAACGTTTCGAAGTCTATATCGAACTTCTTCATCAAACAAAATCAGAATCGTAGATTGTTTCAATATGTCATCTGACAATTATGAACACACCGACATTAAACTACAAAATTTTGAAATTCCATGATGTCAGTTTTCGACAAATCAATCCCAATGCGATCCACCCCTACTAAAAGTTCGCCAGATTGTTATTAGCATTCAGCCAAATACTTTTGAAATTTTGTTTATAATGGTCAGAGGTTATTTTCCATCGTCAAAATATTGCAACACACACAATATGATCTGAACTGATTCGCACCTAAAACAAAATAGTCTGGATGAGTTAGAGGAGCAACTCCTCACATGGAAATAACAATTCATGGGATATTATGATATTATGACAATTGTCATAATAAAGTTAGTGTCACGAAAAGCGTACTTCCTATATTTTTTCTTATTTTCTTGTGAGAAAATAACTTTGGACAATCTATGGGAGATGATTTCCCTTCATTAGGGACCTGAAGCGGTCTTCAACTATCAGAAGTGCCGTAAAATCATCGCTTGGATGGCCGAATCTGGTTTCAAACCCTCCCGGTCAGAGAGCAAAGACTTTCGCGTTTTGGATCTGAATATTGAAGGCATCTGGGATATTTAATTTTTATTGTGGACTATTGTGTTTTCATTATATTTTTTCCTGCAGGTATTGAAAAGCACCCTCCTGGAAACTTGGATGATCTTAGTGAATGGGAGTTTTTATCCAATAGTCTTTATTCAACTACCGATTTGAATCCGAGGCGTAGATATGGAACTTCTTTGAAAGAAGGCCTTGGTGACGCCATTGTTGAGGTGAGATATTGTATTGAAAAGCACCCCTTAACAATAAAACAAGAGCGAAGGTTCCCATTCTTCCCATTTATTACAAGGATTTCTTTTCTTATAAATTATTTTATCTATAAAAGTGTTCAGTACGCCAGAAATTTTAATTTAAATATTGATTTATTTCAAGTAGTTCGAATAACCTAAACTATGTTAGTTACACCTATTTAGGAATTCCAAAAAAATGATCTTTTGAAATTTTTTTTCATTTGCTTCTCAATCAGTATTGAATGTCGATTTCTCGACTGAATGTTCAATTCATAATTGTTTGCGCCACAAAAAATTACATTTAGGAAACTTAGGATTATAACTCCATTCGAAAATACAAGGTGAATGTTGTTTCAATAATTTCTCAAAGGTTTTGTTTGCAGAATTTTCGAAAAAAGGCAAAAATTACGATAGTAGGAATCCTTGTTATTTCTTATTTTTGAACTGCTAAGACTTTATTTGTTGCTTTCAAGGTAATGGAGCTTATAAATCATTCCTCCAAACAACGTGGACGACTGATAGAGTTCAAAGACATGATGTATGCATATTGGAGGATGAACCCTATTTATGGAGTGGAATATATTCTGGATCTCCTTTTAGTTTATAGAAAATTCAGAGGTCACAAAATGACCATACAAGTTCGTCGTCATGCTTATATTGAGCAGGCATTCTCAGGTAAGTTTCTCATTAAGAATTATAGTGTGTATTCATTCTCTTCTGAAATCAAATAAGGAAGGAAACCAAGTTATTGATGGATGTCATATCTGAATAAATAAATGCTTGATGCAGCGAATATACAGGGTGTACCATAATTACACCGACAAACTTCTAGTGGAGGTTCTAGACATTATTTGAGACATTTTAGACCAAAATCATATAATACAAAAATTCTTCGTTAAGGAGCTAGAGCCATGGGCTACCACAGAATTTTTTCTCAGCCCCCCTGCGGGCGCCCATGGCTAGAGCCCTGTGAACACGAGATCCAGGCGACACTTTTTGTCACATATCTCGAAAACGGCGTCATCTGAAGTGTTGAAATTTAACACATAGGCTAATATCGCATCAAATGGCTCGAGTGCATTTTTTTCATCTCAATCATAGGCGTGTCATTTTGGGGGGGGGCGAATGGTATTTTTACTGCCAACTTTTTTACCTCTCATTATGTTATAAGTTTTACATCAACTTCATAAACTTTGATATTTCTTCTGGAACAAAGGTGCTCTTGTGTGAAAGTGCAATGGTTTTGATAAAAAATGGGTTCGAAATTTTCTCTTCCTTCACAAGTTAATGCTCATTATCTAAAGAATCATGATATGGGTGAAATATCAATTTTTTCTACCTGATTTCAATAATTTCAGGAAAGCTACGCCACATGAAACATTTTATTAATTAATTAATTAATTAATCTCTAGAGGGCCCTAACAAAGCATTTTCGCATTATATGATTTTGGTCGAAAGTCCCAATAATGCCTAGAACATCCACTAAGAGTTTGTCGTAAATTAGAAGCTTTTGCGTACTCGTTCGATTTCATAATGCTCATTCGAGTACCATTACATCCGAGAATCGACGGATTTTTAGATACGTGACTTCAGATCATACAGATTTATCTGAAATAAACGAATTGTACACCTCGTTGAGTCGAGTCGGCCAGTCAGCTTTGTTTATTTGATCTAAGGAGTATTCCCTGAAAATTTTCAAATTAGTCTCGTTTATACATAAAATGACTAGAAAGCTTCGTTTATAAACAAGGGTAGTAGTCTGAAACATATGTAGACATTCAATCATTCAAATCTGTTCTTTATAATACCATAATCCTTCATCTGAATGAGGGAATATGCCAGTTGTGAAACGTATAATTTGCAACACGAAAAGGCTTATAAAACGAATAAGAATTATTTCAGGAAAGTATACCTTCAAATCTAACCTCATACATAAAATCACTTTGCTCCGGCGAATTAGACCGAACGAATAGATCGTCATCTGATTGATCAGATTTTCTTTGCCGAACGTTGCAGATGTATTCTCCACTCAATCTGAATGTTATAATAGATCGGTTCAGAGCCATCTTAGGTGTTTGCCAAACACGCCTATTACCATCAAAAGAGTAGTCAAGTACCCGTAACAGAAGCTTCAGCTCAATAATTTGAAATTTTTCTAAAGATTTCGTTCTGTACACTCTGTTTGCTCAGGAAATGTTCGAGTGCTTCATATAAAAGGAATGAAGATTTTTTTCTAAAGGATATATTTTTCCTAGTTGGAAAATTTGCAACTATAAAATTCTCAGCTCAAAATATGAAGAATCAACCCAAATCCCCCAGATCAAATGAAGGATGCTTCAAATCAATATTTCGTTCCAAAAATTCTTCAGATGAATGTAGGGAATAACGGTCATATGAACATTTATTTATATATTTATTATTCTTTCAGCAACGTTTCGGCTAATAATATATATATATATATATATATATATATTATATATATATATATATATATATATATATAGCCGAAACGTTGCTGAAAGAATAATAAATATATAAATATTTATATATAAATAAATTTTGGAAAAAATTTGATTTTTTTATGAGAAACAATCAAATACCATTCAGAATCTCTTAGCGTGAAGAACACGCTTGAACCTGTTTTTCCAAAATTTTCACATGAAGGACTTTCACTATCAGAATGAAAAATTCTTCTTACTTATAAGCAACAATCAAAGACTATTCAGAATCTCTTAGCGTGGGGACTAGAGGGTGAAAAACACCCCGGAACCTGTTTTTCCCTGTTTCATGACAGGTTCGCTGAGATGTTCTCTGAATGATATTTAATTGTTGCTTATAATGAATAAGCAGTGATTTTGCAAAAAGTTTCATTCTGATAGAGAAAGTTATTCATGTGAAAATCCGAGAGGAACAGGTTCGGGTTTGTTTTTCACGCTCTAGACCCTACGCTTGGAGATTTTGAATGGTAGTTGTTTTTTGCAAAATTTTCGCAAAAAATTTCAAATTGATAGTGTAATGCCCGTTTTCTGGTTATGACAGACATTTCTAAGGCGCCCTTTAATTTTGAGTCAAGCTTTTCCTCGCCTTAAGGATCAGATATTGCACCGCATATAATATCTAATAGAAACGACTTTGTTAAGCACTCGCTAAGCAATGCCAAATCTGGCAACACAGTATAAATGAGTGAATTTGTTTGTTTTGACATAGAAATGCGATACGACCATATGGTTTCGTGTCGGCACTTAGCACAGCGAATTAAGAAGAACCCGCGAATTATAGACAAATAAGATATTTTGTCTATGCATTATCCTTTTCAGAATTCTGATTCACAGAACGACATATACTTTGGAACGCTGGCGAACAGGCACAGTACATAGTTTCAGGCTGTCACGACCGGATATATTGACATTAAGAGAGTCTTCCGGGCTTATTGGCCGTGGTCAATTAGGAATTATTTCACCTAACGTTTCGCCCACAACTGCGGTAGACATCCTCAGAGGATTCTTGCTCTGAGGTTGTAACTCGACCGCAGTTGTGGGCGAAACGTTAGGTGAAACAATTCCTAATAGACCGCACGGCCAATCAGCCCGGAAGACTCTCTTAATGTCAGGCATAGTACAACCTATTTTTTTTTCATTTGAAGCAAATTATTCGATTTGATTTCAAAAATTTCTTTTTGTAACTTCAATGACATAATTCTCCACCTGTGGAATATCATCGGAGCAGTACTTTTCACAATCACAAGAGTAAATAGTACCTGGAGCATTAATAATTTCATGGGTACAATCAATTGCTCCAATAACACGAGGATATCCAGCATTTGGGTTTGGGTGGAACGTAATTCTGCTTCTGTCTGAGGCATTTTTGAGAATACTGAAATTCAAACAACTATTCTTGATACTGTAGATTCGTGGATTTTCATAAAATCGGCTACTGCCAATAAAAGTCCTGCTGATGCGTAGAATCGCAGGTTTTTGACTCATCGGTGATACACTCTGATTCCTACAATCATCAAGGCTCAAACCTCCCTTCTTTGAGGTTTGACGTTTGACATCATCATACATAAGATATAATAAGATATGTACTTACATATATCACTTGGCAATTCTGAATTATCCTCAATTAATCTCAGCAGTTGAAGAGTAGTTTTTTGATCAACTGAAATCGCTGAAAAATGCGACTTCGTACATATCATGGTAGTGTTTAGTCTTATAAAATTCTAGACTTCGAGGAAAGCCATAATCAATGATATCTTATAAGTCGAAATCATCCTCGTATAGATATCAATTTCATTCAATAAAGTTCTATCCATAATAATTATTAAATTCACGCAATCAAAAACAACACGTGAAAACTGAAGTTCGTTTTTGACGTTATGAATATTTAAGACGGGCTAAAGACTTGCTTACGCCATGAATATTCGCGGCTCAAAATAGTCATAACTTATGAGGCACTTGAACTGCGGTGCAAGAGAAACGACGTCTCAAACCTTCCTTGAAATCTGAGTTGGGCGTAAGCCAGACTTATATTTGACGGTGCAAGTGGGCATAAGTCCTTCATGTCAAATTTCGGAAAAAAACAGGTTCAGGGGGGTTTTTCCCCTCTGTTCCCCATGCTTAGAGATTCTCAATGATTTTCAATTGTTGCTTATAAAAAAGCAGAATTTTTGCAATGAATTTCATTCAGATTGTTGCTTATGAAAAAGTAGAAATTTTGCAGGATGTTTTTTCTCCTCCCATCCTCACGCTTTGAGTTACGAGATTTTATCAGATGAATGATCATTGAAAAGTAGAAATTTTCCAGAAGAATTATTTCGACATTGTAACTGTATCATGTAAAAATATTGAAAAGACACATGTTAGAATATCATATTCGGAGATTCGGCTATGAATGTCTCGTGTTAGAAAGATCCAATTCTTAATATTAATTCGCCCTTGGAAATAAATCAGTATTATGATTTTAGTTTTTCTTTCACTAATGGGATCATTTTTCCTCAATCAATCCAAACCATATACGTGCGTGTAGAGCCTAGTGGATATGGCTCTGGACTCCGACACGGCAAGTCGGGGTTCGAGTCTCAGCCAGGGAAGAAATTTTCTGGTATGGAGAACTCGCCGAACCATTCACTGTTGGGTAAACAATTAACAGTGCTGTGCCAAAGGTGTCGTCGGGACACAGTAACAAAGAATACACAGAACACACCCATGATTCTAACTCGCAAAAGCTTTAAGTAGCTTATGAAAGGTTTTACAGAAACCCAGAATGCATGGAAATACATACATACATATATCAGGTGAATTTCATCTATTCAATGACGTTTCCGAGATAAAACAGAATATTCATGTTATCGCGCAAGCCAATGAACCTTCGGACGCACTAGGCTATTTTACCGAAAAAGTTCACCTGAGAACTTCACGCCGGTCAAGAAGTATAGGTACTATGAACCCCACGTATAGGGAGACTTCATCAAAATCAATTTTCTGTACATCAAGAAAATTTCATAACGGAAATGATAATAACAGCGCTCAAATTAGAAAATTAAAAACAGGTTATCTGCATGAGACTTCACCAGTACATAAAAGAATAAAGTATTAAGAGATCAAAAACTTACTCACCCTACAAAAATGACTACACTCATAATGAACCAACAAATACAGAGAGTATACAACACGGAAATAGCAAAGGGTGAGGCAGGAATTAAAATAGAAAACTTATTCCATAAAATAACAGGATTATTAAGACTTCAAAACATAAAATTAGTCCACAAACCTTAAAAAAAGGAAATTTCTATCAAACTCTTTCAGTTTATACCTAGTATTTCGTGCAAACATTGTGACAAACTAAACAAAGAGAACTCCTCACACTCAACCCCCATAAATATCCCAAAAAACCCAAAAACTTAGAAAAAGCAATCAACGATAGACAAGACGTTAACAAGTCTAACCTCACAAGGCACCAGTCCTCACAAGGCATACGATCAACACAACAAAAAGAAGAATAGATACAAAATCTGAAACATCAAAAACTGACTTTGACATAAATGACGAAAGATTGGAGATGAGATAAATTATATTTGAATAACTTATATTAGGAAATAAAATTGTGTAGGATAATTTGAACATTGTATTTTTGTATGCTCAATTTTGATTTCAACCATGGTGAACAATCATATATACTATTGTTTTCTGAAGAAGGAAAGATTCTCCATCTAAATGGATGTTTATTTAGTTGATGTATGATTCAAAGTTTTAATCATGGACCTGAAAAAATTAAACGAAATTAAAAGAATACTTGAAGTAGGTAATTAAGATATGGCCATTTTAATGTTTCATAATGGGCTATGCCCCCCTGGAAACATGCCAATTAAGTTTTCCCAAGTATTAGATTTACCGCTTATCAGACCTTCGAAAAAGTATCATAAATTAAATTCTGTGAATCTGTTGAACGGAGTTGCATTCAGCCAAAGTATTTCATTGTGTTGAATGCTATTTAATGAACAGACACACAAATCACAAATGACTAATATAGTCAATATAGATCACTAGCATCAACCAGCTACACCACGAGAGAGTTAAGTTCATCCGCAAATAGGAACGTGAATGTCGTGAACGCGTTCTCCATTCTTCGACGACTGCGGGCGGAGAGAGCAATGGCGGATGTTTCATTTGGGTTTTATAAACCTCGAATAAAAATTGATCCCGCGAAATTCAAAATAGTGCAGTTCAACGTTGAACGCGTTACTAACGCGTAGAACCGCCGTCGATCCGATGAATATAAAACAGCGAAACACGCTCGTCTAATAGGGATGCATTGCCGACGTTGGCTAGATGCTTGTATTTCGGCATGTAAAAAAGCAGTACGCACATTACCGACATTGCCGACACGAGTCCGACGGTTTGCCGACGACAAATGTTTGCTGGGGGAACGACATCTATTGGCGTTATTCGCAAGAAAGATGACTATTTCCTATTTTTTTTTTCAATTTTATCAAAATTTTCAGGGTTTTATGGTATTTTATGTTAATCCCGCCGTAGAAGAATCCAACATAAAAAACTTTCATAAAAAACAGTTCATCCAATCTTGAGTTATGTATGATGTAACTAACAATATGGCCGACTGAGTTTAATATATTAAGATACACGTCTGAGTTTTATGTAACGCTTTAGTAAAAAAATAAAGAATGTGAACACAGTCAACACCTCCAACATTTTTGTTACAGGGCTTTATATCCGGGATGTAGAGGCTGATGTTTCCCCGATTGTCGACACATCGGAGGTATCAGTGCCAGTCCATAGGCAGATCGAACAGGCTCTCCTGAACCTTCACATGAATCTGCGACCCTACTTGAAATTTGGCAGCGACAACGAAGAAAAACCAATCCATTTCGTCCTTCCTCTCTCAGGCAGATTCCAAGTGTTCAAGAGATTCATGAGAATATACGAAAATACGTGTTTAGTCCGTCAAGAACCCACCTCGCTGAACATTATTCTTTACGAAAACCCAGAAACTCCAGAGGATGTCGAAAAAACAAAAAGCCACATCCGGGAAATCGAAAATAAGTATTATAAGAGCCGAATAACCGTGACATTTGTAAACGAAATATTTTCGAGAGGTCGCGCGTTACAATATGGGGTAAATAACCTCCAGGAAGAAGACTTGCTCCTATTTATCGACGTTGATATGGTCTTCAACGAGAACACTCTAGCAAGAATAAGACGAAACACAATAAAACACAAAACAGTGTATTTTCCCATAGTGTTCAGCCTTTACAATCCGAATATCCTCAAAAATCTCCAAGGTGAAAACTGGTGGAACTTGAAGAATATTATTCACGAAGATAACGGATTTTGGAGGCAGTTCGGATTCGGCATTGTTAGCTTATATAAAAGCGATTATTTGAAACTAGGAGGATTGAATCTTCTTCTGAGTGGCTGGGGATTTGAGGACGTTACCTTCTATGATAAGGCAGTCAAATCAGATTTACAGATTGCTCGGATCGTCGATCCCAATTTAATCCATGTTTATCACTCTATCCACTGCGATTCTAATTTAGATAATACTCAAAAACAGATGTGCATAGGAACTGAAGCCAGTACACTAGGTTCCTTACAGACTTTGCAGAAAGTTCATAGCCTTTACAGCAATTTGTTCGAAACATCGGTGAGATGAAGTAGACGGTAATTGGTGAAGTCAGAATGAATTTCTCATAAAATTGAAGAAGGATCAATAATTTGTGTATATAATTTTCTCTCTCCCGTTTCGTAATTCTATTAATTCATACCTAAATATTTCTGTGTATTGATATATAAAGTATACATAGTTTCTTCGTAGTTCAATTCAAAATTTTTATGAAAGATGTGGTCAAGAGTCGTTATTGAAGTTAGTGAATGAATAAAAATAAATATGGGGCATGTGGGATTTACCCACTCAACTACGACTGAATATTTGGGTTATAACTTTCTTCTTTCTGCTCAGTTATATTTTCCTGGGTTTCTGTATTTGTAATGCGTTTCAATACGTAAATTTTTTGAAAGATGAAAGAGATTATATTTCTGAAATGTGTATTGGATCAATTTCACAGATTTATATGAATTATAGTAAGTTATTGTAAAATATTTTCACTCCCATCATCATTGCATCATTTTGTATTATTTATTAAAAATTTATAGTATTAATAATCAGATCAACTCTTTCCAATTTTATCAAATGGTTGTCGATTAAACTCAAGAATTAGTAGAAGTGCGTTAAATTAATTTTGTGTAGTTGTCTCAATTTGTAATTTTGTGATCGAGATAAATAAATAATTCAATATTGAATATTACTTTAATTTTAGTCTTCTTTGTTCAAGTGTCATCATCATCTCCTTCACCAATGAAAAGATGTCTGTGCCAAAAATATTTTGGTTAAACCAGACCCAGAAAATCTAATATCATTATTTTATATCGTGAGAGGCCAAGCTAGTGCAGGGAATATATTCAACGATCAATCAATACTCAAGGCACCTTTGACGGAATGAAAGAATCCATCCACTGTACACTATTGTTGGGAGGGTGCGTCCCGACGACTATGTGGGGAGGGTAGGCACCCTCACAGACGGCGTCGTGTATATATTCCCGAGCAGTCCTCCTACAGGCGCGTAGCGTAGCAAAGATCGGTAAATAAATAGTGACCGAAAACAGGCGCTTTGTGTATTTTTCCGGAAAGTGAGGATGTGCTGATATTTTATCAATAGTGCTTTCAGAAATTTTAATCGTCAGGATGTGTATGCACTAAGAATGGAAACATATCCTTGACAGGTTGGTGCTTACACAGATTCTAAGCATTTTTACGGGTTTTGCACTTGCCCGGAATGCCGTAATGATTCGTCTTCCTTGTCAATATTATGAACTACAGGTGTTGAGCTCGAGCAAGAGCATCATGTGAATTAAAAAAATATTCGAATTATTAACGAGTGTGATATACTTTGTATCTATGGGATTACTTCACAGTACAGTAGTTTTACTTTCTCAAAACAACGAGATCGAATTTAGAAATGAAATATTCACACAACGATTTTCAAGTAGACGACATACTTCTATACTATACCTACTTGCTTAAAAGATTAGTCGCATTAACACGATCAATGTTTTAACCCTTTCGAATCAATTTCATGTCTTTCAATAGTTCTCGGAATAATATTTCATCAGTTTCTAATTCAATATGAAAAGATTGCTCTAATAACAGTCATTTATTTATTTATTTTTATTAAAAGAAAATAGCGTATGACAGAACTTGGAATTTCAATGTTTTTAAAGCATTTTGAAAAGGACATATCGGAGGTTGTGCATACATGGATTCGATAACAAATATAGTAGAGATTTCATAAAAGTTTCCAAAAGAAAATCTCATATAATTTCAATGTCTCTATTTAGTCCAGTAAGATATCAGTTTCGATCAAGAATCTTGAGTATTTTATAGGCTTAATCTATGCATAAGTTTCTCTTTCGACACTTTTAATCCTAAGTGTGAAATTTTCCTTACATTCCTGATACTGCATTCTAAGATTTTGAAGGTCAAAGGTCACGGAAAGTTTTGCGCAAATATCTTGCTTCCGCTCATTTAATCTTCGTTGTGGGGCATTGTGTATTGTAGAGCATTCAATATCCTACAAATTTTTGCGGAAAAATTTGTCGTACGATTGAACTTTTCTAATAACTCATTGAAGTAGTTCTCTGGTTCAATTTCGGAACTTTGAGGCATGTAGGTACCTTCATCTATCGAAAATTAATATTTTTTTGACTTCGCTGAACTGAATGTTCCTAATCATGTTTCAATGTGAAAGTAACCGGCCATGAAAATTTTTCTAGGTAGGTATGTATCAGAAAAAGATTATTTATTCCTAGTATGCTTCTGCTTCGATTTCGGAATGTCCAAGCGACTCAAGCGAGTGTCCGAGTTATCAGCTTAAATGAAGACTGTTTCTTATTATTAGGATAATGTAAGAACACACTGTTTTTGATGAAAATAGTCTATAATCCTTGGCTATCGATTTCTGCACAAATTATGCCATCATGAGTCCAATCTGAAATAACATTCATATTGAGACATGTGAACAAACTAGGTTAGGATTTTTTCTTCATCTTACCGTTACAAATACAATACAAAGTTGAAAATGATATGCTAAAATATATCCAAATTTCAGTGTAATATTGTTTCTTAATTCGAGGACAAAAATGATTCTAATTATTTTTCAGCACCTAAAAGTGGACGGAATTTGAGTTGCCGCATGATGTTCAGAATTTCTTCTGAACTTTCTAATACGATGAACTGGAAATATGTAACAGAAATTATAATATGAAACATCAGATTCCTCATATTATCTCCCTATATTTCTGAATATTTCTGAAGTATATGTTCAATATGGGAATCCGGGACAATATGGGGTACGGGGTACCTAACTTCAAGGTCCTAATTTTTGTTTAAAACATAGTAACTCAACACAGCCATTTTGAATTAAGGTTTTTTTTTGACTTTAGCCAGCAAAATAACGAACTAAAAATGTAAGTAGTTCTTTATGTATTTTTCAGAAAACAGGCCACAATACCCCAACTGGGGTATTGTGTCTGGCTCCGTGTATTAGGTACGTATAGGTGAAATAACATATCTTTTTAACATAAAAACTATTAGTTATATGATCTAAATTATATATGATATAAATTATATGTTTCACAATCTATAACTTTTGAGCTTCGGTTAATACATTTCTGGCGCTTCTTTAATTTTGACGAGTTGTCTTTCTTGCATATTTTCGTACCATCTGAAAGCAATACAAAAACATAATAAATCTAAAGGGCAAGTATCTATATTTGGGCAAAATGATATGGCATAAACAAAACATCAATAAATTTTCGAAAAATGTACATACCTTAAGAAAATGTATGATCCACTTTTAGAACATAAGGCGTTCATAACACGATGGCGGAAAAAATAAAACTTACGTCCACCCGATTCTTACTGCTTCTATTGCGGGAAAAAGTATTGGTAGTGGCGGAGAACGCGCCGAACCATTCACTGTTGGGTAAACAATTAACAGTGCTGTGCCTAAGGTGGCGTTGGGACACAGTAACAAAGCCTACACAGAACACACCCATCATTCTAACTCGCACAAGCTTTAAGTAGCTTCTGAGGGGTTTCACTGAAACCTAGAATGCATGGAAAATACATAAAAATACATACATACATACAAATAATCCGTCTGAGATTTGGGGGGTTTATTCGAATAAAATTCACGTAAACATACGTAAATTCACAAAAATATTTCTCGGAATAGGCATTCATCTTCCTATCGGAAACACATAAAAAAAATTTCTCGGCTAATTTTGAATCCTAAAAAAAAATATTAGCAACATTCGAATCGGCGACGTTATCAAACTATTCATCTCAATTCTCGTAGCTGGTACCTCAGAGCTTGCGTGTTTCAGCTATAAAATTTCTAATAATTTTCAATCTGCTGTATAAATAAATTTTCATGGCCGTACGTACACTTTTGAGTGCTGGAAAGAGAGAAACATTGCATTAATCGAATTGCTTCCGGAGCTGAACGAAACACTTCTTCAAAAGAAGCTTTATCCACTGAATAAAAAATACTTGTGTCCGGCCACTTAAAAGGGCTCAAATAAATGACAGACATTCTGTCTGCGAAGTCAAGTAAACTACTTTCCGGAGGTGGATCAGAATCAAAAAGAAATTTGAACTTGTGTCTCTGATGATAAAAACTTTCTTACGGCTCGTTCACACGAACATGGAACTGCCTGGTCAAATAACGGTAGGCAACGTCAGCCGAATATATAATGCCAGAAAATGGATGATCAATCGTCGATTCTGAATTTTTCGTCAGCTTGCCAGCACATCGGTTTTTCGTAACATATTACTGATAAACTAGCCAGAATTCCTAACGAATTCAGAGTCGACGTCATCCTCCGGCAGAATAGGATTTGGTGCGGGCGAGCCGTTAACCGTGCTCTCCTGAAAAATAATGAGAAATGTCCAGTTTTTAAGAAGAAGAATAAAACGGTAAACAAAAAAATTCTTTGCCTTTACGGAGGCCACACCGAAAACATTTCTGAAACATGGATGAATTCAAAATTCGAAATGAATACATATAGCATTTTCAATTCCTAGATCTTTTATCATGAGGTTAGAGAAATGAAATTAGATTTTGTCACCGAAATGAGAGATAAACCTGTTTTAGCCTTGTTTGCCATCATCAGTATCCCATACACCTAAGGGACAAAATCTTCATAAAAAACTTCGTTATTTAAATCAATTAGGTGTGATGTATTAAGTAGAAATTACAGAACAGTGACATCCAATTGCGTCAAAATGAAGTTCCACATCTCCAATCACATGCTAAAAAAGAACTCTGTACATCCTGTTTCACTCAATGAGATTTAAGCAGTGGCTCTAAATCAGGGCACTCATGCAAGTTTCTCCGATTGCTGGAAACGCCCAATTCTTTTCGCGACCGTGAAGTGTTTTTAAGAAAAAAAATGGTATTCATTTCGATGATTACTATTTTGAATTCATCTATGTTTCAAAAATAGTCAGTTCATTGATGTAGGCAAAACATTCTAGTTCTCTTCTCTTTGAGCTTCTACAGGGTGTTTCATTGGTAAATGAACATACGGTAACCTGAGCTAGAGCTACCCCAGGCGAGTCCAAAAAATCGATATATGATAGGTCTAATCCAAGGCTATCCAACTTCACGTACCCCAAAGGCCACATTTTGAAAAATTCCGGTGCGTAGGGCCGCAAAAATAATTTGCAAATTCATGATTTGGTTTTGATAGACGTGATTTATATATCAAAGAAAACACGGGTTATTATTATTCCGGTTATTATTATTTTTGAAAAAATATCAAATTACAAAAAAGCTAATAGGAGATTTGAGGATTTTGAATTTCACTTACTTATTCATCAATACTGAATTCTATATTTGTTGTTGATAAACGAAGCAGCTGAGTAAGTGACTCATCAGATAGGGAATATCTACCTATATTTTGACTTTATAAATTTCATGTTGAAAAGCTGCTTGCGCAGATATTTGCTTCCTAACATTGAACCCACTGTAAGCCCTGAGTTTCGCATGTTGGGGTATCGTTCTTCTGGCAGTAAATTAAAAAATTCCAATTCAGTTTATTTTCTTCCTTGGTAAAAATGATGTGATTGCAAGTAACAAAATTCCAGTTGAAGGAGTGCTCTATCTACATTCTCAAATAAAGTTTTAAGGGCCCGAGCAAATACTAAAATCTTTCTTTCAATTTTTCAAATTACTTAAACCTCTTTTCGACTCGTCTGAAATTTTTTCGATGTGTTTCAAGAGAGGTTAATTTGAAACTCAAAATGCTTCATTTCTTCAACGGATGTTGGATGTAGTGGAGTAACAATTCGTCATTGTAGCTTCTATTTCGGCTTGAAAATCTCGATAGTTTCTGTGAGTCTGAGCCAGATTGCCCCCTCTGATAATGTTTATTATTTTAATAACCACTTTTATGATATCCATTTTATGTAAGGATTTTCTACATTGCGCCTCTTTGTGAACAATAGAATATATCACAGGACTGTTGATGTTGATTTATTTCAAGAAAATTTCAGAAATTTCAAATGTAATTTCAATTCCTATCATAGCTCTGGCTCCATCAGTACCACCTCATTCACAGCATCATAAATATCCGTACCCTTGGTTGTACCATTCAAAATCAACCATTTCCTCTGCTACCTACATTGAAGTCGTTATGAATGGTTTTGACAAAAATTATAATCTGCCTGATAGATCATGATCAGGGGCCCGTAACACAAACCATACAGGTGTAACAAGTTACAAGTGATCTGTCTCTAACTACGAGTCCAACTCAATTCGGTATCATAATGCGAAAGGCTACAATTGTAGAAATTAAATAATTTTCTACGTATCTACGTAGATACGGTAAAGGATTATCTACATTTGTAGAAAATTCTGTTACCCAATTATACAAGTGTAAACTTTGTGTTACAGAAAATGTTTACACATGTAGAGATTTTTCTTGATTACTGGTGCCGCACGGGTTATTTTAAGTTAGACTTGTATTTACAGGCAGATCACCTGTAACTTGTAGACATGTTAGGTACATCACTTTCTAGATATACCTATATTGATCAATATGGTCTACTCGCCTTGCAATCGTTTGATGTGATACAGAGACTGCTTCTAACTTTTCGAAAATTTTTGTTTGACTAAATTTTCTTGCCATTTGATGGAACAAATTTTAATGAGCAATCCATCAGTAAATCGTTTTTTCACTTTGGCGATTTCCAGAGCAACTATGCGGGCCACAAACAATGAGGTCGCGGGCCACATGCGGCCGGCGGGCCTCATGTTGGACAGCCTTGGTCTAATCAATTCCATAACCGAGATACAGGGTGGTTCATGTTTTCACCAAAAATTTCAATTGCTAACAACTCTTGGACCAACAGGTATATTCGGTTGATACTTGGAAGGTATAATACCCTTCCACAGGTCGATCGATTCATATTTAAATTCCTGAAGAATTCCAGGTCCGTATTTGAAAAATGAGGGATTTCTTTCAAGCTGAGATTCGACACCCTATACATTAGGAATTTGGAATTTGTCTGAGATATTTGAGAATAGCACAAAATTTTCTATGGAGTTCAGTATATTCCAAAGTTAAAAGAGAGCTTCTGGGAAACATTCAATTGAATATTGGAATCGTACACCGTGATCAAAATGAATTTTTTTGTCCCACTTATTGCACATTCGTATTTCATGATTTTCTGAGGAATTATTTCAATATATTTTGGGAAGAACGTTATTGATTGAAAAGAATTTATTTGAAGTCAACAACGATGAATGAATGAAGAAACATAAACACTCGACGTAATTTACAGAAAGTCCGCAAAAGTAACAGCGTTTTTCTCAATACACATTCTTTTCCGCTTCATAAGATGTCTGATACTATTTTGATCTTGTCTGTTACGTATTTTATTACAGGCTTCTTCGATATCTCCTCACTTATTTTTTCAGCTGAATATCCTAAACATCTCAAATAACTCTGAATGAATTAATCAACAGGATTGAAATCTGATGATCTAGCGAACCAGGAATGCAGTCCACCTCTATCTTATCTATAGATTCGGAAAGTAATGATGTCAAAAATATCTCAACATTACTTTCAAATGTGGTGGAGTTCCATTATGCTGAAAATGCATTCCTACAATGTGCTTACCTTCGAGTAATACAGAAAGATGATTTTGAAGGAAATCTGAGTAAAGATCACCCTTGCGGTCAGATCAATCGATTTTTATAAACGCCCCACAGTACGTTTCGTACGTATTGAGATATCGTAGGCCCGACCGCATGCGAATTCTCTCCAGTTTATTCATGCGAATTCCTCATATTGAAGATACCAGTTGTCAAAATGTTTTTGTAGAAATTGTTGTAGTCTACTCGAAACAACCCTTGTGGGATACAATACATACAATTAAATTTCTCTCGATCAAAGCTGTTTTTTGAAAATCCAATAGAATATTGAGAAATGCAGAAAATTTCATCAGTTCGAGAAATAATTGTTCTTATTTGATAACAATGAACTAGTTTTCTATGAAATGATTGGAATTCTAACATTCAATTGGATCTTTCCCTGAAGCTTAATTTGAGCAAAATCTACTGAATCCCATAGAAAATTTTCTGCTTTTTTCAAATATCCCAAACAAATACCAATTTTTTTATTCAGGATGTTGAATCTCAGCTTGGAAGAAGTCTGACCTGGAAAAGGTTACTATACGTTCTAAGTATCAACCGAATATACCGACTGGTTCAAAAGTAATTAGCAATTAAAATTTTTGTTCAATACATGAATCACCCTCTATCTCGATTATGGAATTGATTAGACCCATCATATATATCGGTTTTTTGGACTCGCCTAAGGTAGCTTTAGCTCGGGTTATCGTAGGTTCATTAAAAAATGAAGTAAATGAATGTATATGAAGGAACGGATGAAAGTACCTAACTATTAATGAAAATATGTGCAAGTTATGTTTCTCCAGATGCTCTTACGATTATCCAATTAAAAATCTTTCAATTCTAATCTAATACTGTCAAGCGCCCATTTTTCACAACACGGCATTTAAGCAAAGTAGGTACATGTTATGGGGCCCACAGACTTCGTTCATTTTCATCCGTTCCTATCGTCGCAATTCGAATCGTCGTTCCAAAATTATCAAAAACCGAGGTGTGTGGCAAAACCGCCGTCGGTTAAAATACCTGTCGGCATATAATATTCGGAATGACGATTCGAGCGGATGGAAAGGTACGAAGTCTGTGGGCCCCATTACATATTGAATTGAACTACACCATATAGTATACAGTTCCTATTTAAAGATAATACTTTTTATTTTGTCTGGAAAAAATATAAAATTATTTCATTAAAATATTTCAAATAACTTTTATAATCGAGAATGAACATTTTGTTTACCACTGAAGTTAAACTTGTACGTGAGCATTAAAAATAAAAAAAGTTGTTTAAAAATAGCTCGCGCACAACTAAGAGGGGAAAAAATACAAAAAATCACAATGCTTAATCAAATTAATTATCACACATTTGCGACAGCTAGTGTTGAATGAAATATTGCTATCCGTGAACGTTTATTAGAGAAACAACCAAGAACTGTGGTATGGTATAAGTAGAACATAGTTTTCGAGAATTATTCCCAAAAGAGAATATTCATACCCTAACATGTATTTTTGTATTGAATCGTTTTTTATACATCTATGACAATAACGAAATACTACTGGAAAACAACATATAATAGTCGAAATAAAAATAAAATTTTGAATCCTTATCATATGATATAGCTTCACAGCTGAACGTCAACTATCTGGCTATGAAGTGTTCAACAAATTGCCATCTAAATTGGAGGAATTGGATAGAAGAAAACTTGAAAGAGAACTGAAATTTATTCTCTTAAAGAAGCCCTATTACATAATAGAGGAATATAGTGGAGGATACTCATTTACTTTCTTCTTTCCTGAAAGAGGTTCCATAGGTTGAGAAAATTGAGTAAATAATCGGAATGAAGAACTTGTCAATTCACTTTTTGTAAACCTAGAACCGGCATATTAGGTGATTCAGTCTTTTCATAAAAGTGGGCCCCAAAATATTTATAACTGGTCATATTGTATTGGATGTTGCAACTGTTGAATATTTAAAACTCATTTACTTTCCTCGTTCCTGATTGAAGGCAGAGGTTGAGAAAATTGATTAAAACACTTTTTGACCGCTTGTACATATCATATCTATATTTCCAGTTGAGGAAAAATACCTCAAATGAGAATCAAGAATTTCTTACATAAGGTGAATTGTTTCAAACGTTTACATTCAAAGATACACAGGGTGAGTCTTTGACTTTTTTCGTATATCATGTTTTCCAATTCATAATGAGCTATGTCACCCCTAGAAACATGCCAATAATGTTTTTCTGAGCATAAGATCCACCGCCTAACCTTGGAAAACCGAGTAACATTCAGGTAAAAAACCCAATTTTTTCAATTTCGCTGTTTTAAATTTTTTCAAATGATTACTTACAAAGAATACTTCAATTTTCTAAAATAGCATAAGAATAGCATTCAACTTACTTTCAAGAGTTGGATCTTGAATCTTCATTATAATTATGGAATGTAATGTTGTCTTATGATCATAATGAAAAAAATAAAATATATGAGTAGAATTTTCTATTAATAAAATATGTATGTATTCTGGGCTTAACAATATGGAATGTACATATCATAAGGAAACAGCTTGTTACCGTATACCCAGTTCTCTTCACCAAGCCTCTCAATTCATGAAAGATTCACTACATCCATTACTACCTATATTCCGAATTATCAGATCTTTCGATGAAATTATTTACGAGATATATTCGGAAATTACATTTTTTATGAATTTCCAAGCCAACCTGTCAATTGAGTCGGATCGTAAAAAAAGTAAAGACAAAAAGTGTTACTTTCGACCTCAGAAATCTCCCGTTTGAACTTAAGTACAAATGCAAAGACTCACTCTGTACTGTTCCACAAAATTTGAGAAGGTTTAAAAATTTTGAGACTGTGTCAGAAGTTTCCATTTTGTTTTCACCAATTTTTTCTGGCTCTTATTTTCGTCCATTTTCGATATTCGATATAAATTTTTTTTCCCTATTAACATGTGCTGTGTGCATCCACAATCTCATACAAAATCATTTATTTTTCTTGTGGACTGCGTTGTATTACTGTTTGAAGCAAGAAATGCTTGTTTGTGTGTATAGCTTCTTGTTGGTTTGTTGCTTATCTTGTTCCAGTATAACTTCCTCTTCTTCTTGGTATTGCTCTGCTTCATCTACGATAGCTTCCACTTCTCCCTGTATTCTTTTTGGGACAATCACGATAGAAATGGATACCATTACACCTTACACCTATAACATTTATTATTCAGATTGAACTCATTCATGTCAAAAGCAGAGCTATCACCTCTATATTTTTCTGTTTAACATTCATTGAATTTTAGTTCAGCATGAAGTACATTTTACAAACTTTATTTGTTCTGAACAGGGGTCGTTATAGTTTTGTTCAGCCTTATAAGAACCACGAGGATCCTTTGTTCTACACCCAACTTGTTTATTCAAACCCCAAGGAGGCCGTCAATGGCGTTGATTCACAAACTCTAATGTGAAACCACTTTTTTGGGTTTCGATAGTTGCAATGATTCACAATGAAACAAAATTAGAAATATATGGTGTACCCCTATCAATTAACGTGGTATGAATCAATAATTAAAACATATATCGTATTTAAAAATGTCATCAAAGTTAGCTTTCCACCATTCATTGGCGAGTTCGATCAGGTACTGAATGAAAAATTCATTCCTTCAAGGGTTGTGCTGATTTTTCCAATTCAATTTATCAACATCAAAGTGTGAGATATCAAAAACAGGCCTGTATCACAATTGGAAGTTTCTTCATGCCTTGATATACAGGGTCTTTCACGAGGAACCTCACCCATATTTATACGGCAAACTACTGAACGTATTTTCATGAAATTCAGCACTTATAAGTATTTCACGATGCTGATGGAATCTAAAATATTTTCAAGGCATGAGCACCTCCGGTTTTTCCGGAAATGACGTCAACTTCCGTTTTTCAAATTAGAACACCATTTTTTTATTGCATAAATAGATTCCTTAGAAAATTTCAAGTTATTTTGATGTAACATTTTTCAGTTTTGGTTGGGAAATTCTCTCTGAGCGGGAAAATTCGAAAAAAAAATCGAAAATAGAGCTCCGCTGAAACAAGAATAACTTCGAGGTTTTTGGATGGAAAATTTTCGTTTTTGGGATTTTTCAAGATGTAAGATTGATGTATCCACTTTAAAAATCGAAATCGCGATTCATGATACAGGGGGTGAAAAAATCGCTTTCAAAGTTAGGGATGACAAAATCGTGAAAAATCAATTTTTTCAAATTAGAACCCCATTTTTTTATGGCAGATATCGAATCTACGTTAGAAAATAATGTGAGTGTATGCATCACACCCTTGCCCTAAAATGGATATTTTCTGAGTTATTCACAAAAAACTGTTTTTTCGTCTTGAATTTTCAGCTATTTCTTTTCCCTTCACGCCAAAAAGATGAAATTTTCAGGAACTGTTATTTGAACCATGCTGTAGATTTTTCACCCCTTCTTGAAACCGACTTCAAGTTACTATTAGGAGAACCATGGCAAACTCTCGCAGTTATAACTAGAGAAGATGCTCAAAGTTTTGACCGTTAATTTCTAGACATTTATTTATACGTCTCAGGAATGCTACTGAATAAAGAGGAATTTGGCAGATGATATCTATCATTAAAAAAAAAAGAATGTAAAACATGGTAAGTTTTTGCATATGGTTCATAAGGAATTATTTATTCATCACTGGAGAGAAAACCGATGGCCGATTAGTTGAAATAAAAGGGTTTCCGATACAAATTCGAATCAAAATTCGCCATCTATTTAGGAACAACCTGTAACTTTTTCCTCTTGCATATTAGGGTAGTAAAATCTAAAACATGGTTTAAGTAACAGTTTCTGAAAATTTCATCTTTTTGGCGTGAAGGGAAAAGAAATCTGAAAATTCAAGACGAAAAAACAGTTTTTTGTGAATAACTCAGAAAATATCCATTTTAGGGCAAGGGTGTGATGCATACACTCACATTATTTTCTAACGTAGATTCGATATCTGCCATAAAAAAATGGGGTTCTAATTTGAAAAAATTGATTTTTCACGATTTTGTCATACCTAACTTTGAAAGCGATTTTTTCACCCCCTGTATCATGAATCGCCATTTCGATTTTTAAAGTGGATACATCAATCTTACATCTTGAAAAATCCCAAAAATGAAAATTTTCCATTCCAAAAACCTCGAAGTTATTCTTGTTTCAGCGGAGCTCTATTTTCGATTTTTTTTTCGAATTTTTCCGCTCAGAGAGAATTTTCCAACCAAAACTGAAAAATGTTACATCAAAATAACTTGAAATTTTCTAAGGAATCTATTTCTGCAATAAAAAAATGGTGTTCTAATTTGAAAAACGGAAGTTGATGTCATATCCGGAAAAACCGGAGGTGCTCATGCCTTGAAAATATTTTAGATTTCATCAGCATCGTGAAATACTTATAAGTGCTGAATTTCATGAAAATACGTTCAGTAGTTTCCCGTATAAATATGGGTGAGGTTCCTCGTGAAAGACCCTGTATATCCTTTGTTATATATCTATATAAGTTTCGCTTCTTGGCAAAATTCAATTAAGATGAATATTTTCTTCCTGTCAAAAACTTCATGTAAATAGAATGCAGCTATCGAAAATTACAGCGAATATTTCCTTCCTGTCAAAAACTTCATGTAAATAGAATGCAATTATCGAAAATTACAACGAATATTTCCCTCCTGTCAAAAACTTTATGTGAATAGAATGCAATTATCGAAAATTACAGCGATAATTGCATTGTAGAAAGCGAAAGATCCCTGCGATAATTGCACTGCTCGTATCCATAGCAATTTCGGGAAATATTCACCCGAATTACACTCGTGCATCAAAATGACCTGATAATTCTGCATTCCAGCGTGTTGTCTTCGAAAAACTGCATGAGTTCATTTTCATTTTTGGAGAAAGAGCCCTCCACCTTCGGTGTCGGGCTCTTTCTCCAAAAATGAAAATGAACTCATGCAGTTTTTCGAAGACAACACGCTGGAATGCAGAATTATCAGGTCATTTTGATGCACGAGTGTAATTCGGGTGAATATTTCCCGAAATTGCTATGGATACGAGCAGTGCAATTATCGCACTGCATGAGTTCATTTTCATTTTTGGAGAAAGAGCCCTCCACCTTCGGTGTCGGGCTCTTTCTCCAAAAATGAAAATGAACTCATGCAGTTTTTAGACAACACGCTGTCATGCAAAATTATCGGTAATTTTGATGCACTTGTGCAATTACTTTGGAGAAAGAGCCCGACACCGAAGGTGGAGGGCTCTTTCTCCAAAAATGAAAATGACCGAATGCAGTTTTTCGAAGACAACACGCTGGAATGCAGAATTATCAGGTCATTTTGATGCACTAGTGCAATAACTTCCGATAATGGCATTGTAGAAAGCGAAAGGTCTCTGTGATAATTGCACTACTGTTCGTATCTATGGGGAATATTCCCCCAGAATACACTCGTGCATCAAAATGCCCCGATAATTCTTCATTCCAGAGTGTTGTCTTTGAAAAACTGCATTCGGTCATTAGCATTTTAGGAAACAATTGAACTCGTGTAGTTTTTAGACAATACGCAAAATTATCGCTAAACTACATGCACTTGTGCTATTACTTCAGAAAAGAGCAGGAAATAAGGGCAGACAATAAAATTGATGAAATTTATTATGAAGCATACAAGAAAATTATTTACAAAAACATACAAGAATATATATATTATTATTATATATAATTAGACGAATAATATAAAATAAAATATAGTCCAATTTATTGAAGATATATTTTGCCACAAGAAACCAGTCTTCCATTTGCACCTCTGTACACAAAATTTTCCCTGAAATGTTTTTGTTAGAGTTTTGGAATATTGGATTAAAACACAGTTCGTCTTCTAAAAGCTCTTTAATAACGTGACGAGTTACCGATCAACGTCTTATTCGCATCAGAGGAATATATCGAATGGAATGCACACGGAGGCTTATTCAGCCTCTCTGTCTCTGCGTTGAGGTGCACATCTGGTTGCCAGATGTGTATCGTCTTTAACGCTTCTTAAGGGTTTTGCTACCTCTAACAGTGTCGTACTTCAGGGGAAAGCCGTACGCTCCATTCCTCTAAACATGGGCGTAGGGGCACCGGCAAAGCAAACTTCTAACACTCCCTCCCTTTGCCGGGACTGCAATGCTATTATTCATCTGTAATGAGAAGTTATTTAGAAAAATTATATTAATTTTTCAATTTAGAATTTTTTCTCGAAGGTATTTATGAGCATCTAAAGGAAGCGGTTTTGTCATTATGTCTGCAACGTTTTCTTTAGTCGCAATCCATTTGACCACAACCTTCTTCTCTTCAACACATTGTTTAACGAAATCGCCATGGGTGTCAGCCATGTGCCTTCTAGTACCAGTCTCTTCTCTCTCATGTAAACTGGCTTTTATTGTGTCAAGAGAATCATCGAATGTCTTCAATTTGTGACTGCCATCCTTTTTGGAGCAATCTCCAGCAGATTTGTTGTCACACCAAATTGTTACAGGAAATAACGTATTTCCAATAACATATCGGAGTGCCTTATCTAGAGAAATAAGCTCTTGGCAAGCGTCACTCATAGCTAGATATTCAGCTTGACAAGTGGATAAAGTAACATAGGATTGTTTGTGACTTCTCCATGTTATCACATCTCCAAATAGTTTTATGACATATCCTCCTGTTGAGGTAGAGTCTATGTGATCTCTGAAACTAGCATCAGTGAAAGCTTCCAGATTATCTGTTTCAGTGGTATATTTCAACCCTGAGTTTACAGTTCCTCTTAAGTATCTGAAAATTCTTTTCACTTCTTTCCAATCATCTTCAGTTGGTGCTAGTTGTTTCCTCGACAAATAATTTACAGCGAATGCTATATCTGGCCGTGTACCATTTGCTAGATACATCAAGCTGCCTATAGCTTCTCTATATGGAACCTTTACAGTTCCACCTCTTTGTTCATTATCTGGTATTTCCAGACTACTTTTCTTCTTTCTATTCTCGACCTGTCTTGTCACCATTGGAGTACTCTGTGGATTACTTTCATGCATGTTGAATTTTTCTAAGATACTCAACGTATATGTTGATTGATTCAGAAATACATATTTCTTTTCTTTATTTCTTTCAACATTTATTCCTAGAAAGTTTTTGGGTTCTCCAAGGTCTTTCATTTCAAAAGCATTACTCAAGTGATTTTTAATCTCTTGAAGTTTATTTCTGTCGTTACTGGCAACCAGGATATCGTCTACGTATATCACTAGTAATGCCATCTTACCATTTTTCCTCCAGGTGTACAGACACGGTTCGTGTAGGTCGTTTTCTAGTTTCAACTTCTTTATCTCTTCTGTGAACCTTTTGTTCCATCTTTTTGGACTAATCTTCAAACCATACAAAGCTTTTTCTAACTTGCATACCTTTTCTTCTTTCGTTTTAACATCTACTTCCAAACCATCTGGAATTTCCATAAAGATATTTTCATCTAAAGTTCCATTCAGGAACGCAGTTTTCACATCTAGTTGACATGAGTACAAGTCATATTTATTTATTATTGCAAATACAGCTCTGATGACTGGAAGTCTAGAAACTGGAGCATATGTTTCTTTCAAGTCATAATTGTTTTTGTCTTTGAAACCTCTAATGACTAGTCTTGCCTTGTATCTCGTTTTTCCATCTACTTCTAATTTTCTCTTAAATACCCACTTTGAGTCTATTATATTTGCTCTTTTTCCATCTGTCTGGATTTCGTTTCTGTTCACTAATGTCCATACCTTGTTTTGCATCATTGATTGAATTTCTTCTTGGACAGCCATTTTCCAAAGAGAACCTTCTATTGAGTCTATAGCATCACTATAATTGATTGGTTCTTTATTTATTGTGGCCAGAAAGCAACTTCTGAGTTCTTCCTCCTTTTCCACCTCTCTGAGATCTCCATCTAAGTTGTTATCTAAAACATGTAAATATTTAGCATAACTAGTATCTTCTAAAATCTTTTTACTTGAACTTCGAGTCTGTGGTTTATTCAAAACTGTTTGTTTAGGTACTTCTGACTGCTTTGCATCCTTTCTCGGTCTTCCTCTTCTTTTCGGTTCAATAATTTGTTTATTGATTTCTACTTCATTTTCTAATCTACAGTTTTTCATCCAGTCCCAGTCAGTTGTGTCGTTCGAAGTTTCAATGTTTTCTCTCACCTCTAATGAAGATTTTTTATAAACATCCTTATAAACAAGTTTCTCATTGAACTTGACATGTTTCGATTCGAAGAATTTTCTTGAGCTTGGATGCCAAGTCAAATATCCTGTGGAAGTATAGCCCACAAGTACTGCTTTCAATGCTCTCTCTCCAAACTTTTGACTCGGTTTGGGAATTTTGACATATGATATACATCCAAACCTTCTGATTTTGTCAAGGTGACATTTAGAACTTGATGCAAATTTAATTAAAGGTATTTCATACTCTATGGACTTATGTGGAGTTCTGTTGTATGCATGCACTGCAGCATCAACAGCTAAATCCCACATGCTTTTAGGTAGCCCCGAATCAAACATATAGGACCGTACTTTTCTTTGAATGGTACCGTTGAACCTTTCCGCCACTCCATTATGCTGGGGTGTGTAAGGAGAAGTGAAATCTGTTTCGATGTTCTCCCTTTTCAGTATTTCTAGGAACTTTCTTCCAGTGAATTCAGTTCCTTGATCAGATCTAACATAGCATACCTTTTCATCTCTTCCTAATAGGTTTCTGGTAGTAATGAGGAATTTTTCCAGAGCTTCACCTGACTCATCTTTAGTGCTTAAACAATAAGCTATTGCCAGTCTAGAAAAATCATCTATATATACATTAATAAACCTTTTCTGCCCTGGATAAGTTGATGGTTTAATTGGACCCATAATATCGGTGTGTATGACTTGAAGTGGTCTTTCGGCTCTTCTACGAGTCTCATTAAAAGGAAGTTTTTGCATCTTTGACATGATACAAACTTCACAGTCTAATATTGAATCCTCAAATATGACTTTTTCAAGTCTCTTATCGAGCTTTTGTAGCTTTTTAAGGTAGTTCAAAGAAGCATGACCTAGTCTTACATGCCACAGCATTCCCTCATTCAATATTTTGGATTTATGAGTGATATTTTCTAAAGGATTATCAGTTGTCAATTCATCTAAATTTTGATAATTCTCAAGATCATCTAATTTCACTACATTTCTTCTCATCAGACTACAATCATAATTAGCAATTGCATGTTTGTCGTTCTTAAGTTTTTCAACTGTCGCTTGAAGAACTTTTTCATCTAATGGGGAGTTGAGAGGAGAGATGAGATTCTTCTCTTCCTCCCTCCCAATCGCAGAATGGGTGTAACCTTTTTCAGGTTCTCCCTCCCAATCTAATGATTCCTCTATTTCATTAGGTTTCTGCGATTGACGAGACATCTCATTCTCTTCGAACGTTATAGCTTTGCAGCAATAATGTTCATATTCCACTTCGTCATTCAGCTGAACAGAGTTCTGCTTCTTGACTGTGAAGTGTAAAACCCAATTGGGTTTTTCATAATTTCCTTCTAAAATGATCTTATCAGACTGTCTATCATAGACTGTCAAGACCTTGTCATCTAAATAGATCTCTAGACCAGAGTCTGCTAGCTTACGAAGAGATAACAGATTTTCAGATACATCTGCAGCTGCAAGTACATTCATTAGTTTCAGACATTCATTCTTAAGTGGATCTGTATATAGTACAAGATCTCCTTTACCATCTATTTGAATGTCTGCTATTTGATTCTTATTAGCACTCTTAATTGTTTTGTTGTCTACCTTCTTAAAATTACTGAGAATCAACTTGTCATTTACAATATGATCAGTTGCGCCAGAATCTGCAACAAAACTAATAGAATCTTTTGAATGGTACTCACCAGAGGTTTTTTGGCTAGATATTATTCTAGCTTTTGTCTGTTCTCTAGCAAACTCTCGTCTCTTCGACCGGTTCTGTTCAAACTTCCTGCGATTTAGGTTGACTTTGGATGGGACATTATTCTGCTCACTTGGTCGCTTAGTGCTGGTCACATTGGTGCAATTATGACCTTTGTGACATTTAACAGCCTGGCACCTGTAGCAGAACCACTTATTCGAACGCTTCATCGAGCATTCAGTGGATTTATGTCCCTCTTTATTACATCTAAAGCATCTAAGCTTAGATGCATTTCTGATCCTTTGGAGTTTTGGCTCCACCTCTATATTGTCAGAATTTTTCTCGGCTTCTAACTGAGAAATGAAGGATTTTATTTCGTCCAAAGTCATTTCCTTCCCTGTCGACTGTCTCTTTATCAGGTCTGCGTTTCTCAGCTCTGGTATTACCGAGGACACAGCCTGATAAAAAGCAGATCGAACCTCTTGAGTCGTCAGCTCAATGACATCCTCACAGGATTCGTATTCTCTAACTATAGAGTCGAACCTGTCACAAAAATCATGCACAGACTCTCCTCTATCCATCTTTATGGAATAGAGTCTCGCTCTCACTGAGGTGTGTGTGACATTACTTTCACACTTCCTCGAGCTTCGCAATACTTTCAATATTTCAATAGGCTCTCTTATAGCTAGTATTTTTCTGTGGTAATTGCCATCGAGCCTATTGATAATGATGTCACGAACCCAATTTTTCCTCTTAATTGTGTTCTCTACCGATCGGTAGAGACCACTGTCATAGCTGGGTTCAATGACATCGAGGATGTCATTGCTCATCAACTCCGACCTCAGATAGTCCATCCAAATGTCGAAGTTCACCTCTTTGGTGAGCTTATAGTCTCTTTTAATGTTTATTTTTGTTGTCAGCAATTCCTGCTGAACAACTCTCTTTACAGTCTCAGCTACTGGACTGTTTTGCTCTTTCGAGCCATCTTCAATGTCCAAATCCGAAGATTTAGACTTTTTCAGTCCAGCAGAGGAGCCATCTACCTCATTTGACTTCCTCTTGAGGTGGTGGGTTTGAACAGAACGGTTCTTCTCTAATAGCAGATTCAATCGGGTTTTCTCTGCTTCCAGATTATTCCTGGAGATCTCAGCCAAAGTTTCCACCATGGACTTGGCACTTTCCATAACTTTGCTGAGAACATTGGCAGCTTCAGTGATTTGCTTTGCAGCACATCTCATCTGTTGCAAATCGTCATTGCCTCTCAAGGTGTAGTCACTTATTATAGTGACACCTCTGTTTTGGTCGACTGTAAAATGAAAAAGTGTTATACCTGGGTTTCATCTAATATTTGTAAGGCCTTCATCTAAGAACATCTAACATCTAAGAGTGAATTATATTCTTTCATCTAACATCTAAATAATTCACTATTCTTAAGGTTTCATTTTACAGAATTCAATCTGGCAAAAATTGAACCACAGCTGAGCAGGAAGAAACATTTCTTTCCTCTTTCAGTTATATTGGACAAGTCTTACCTTGGGGCAAACTTTCAATTTTTTTCTTATTTTGGTTCTCCTCGACTTCCATGGTTTTTGGAGGGATTATGGAATTTCCTTCATCGGACTCATCGGAGAAGGTCTCGTAATCCACAATTCCAATTTTTGCCATCTATTTCGGTTTTATGAAACAAAAATGTTTATATCATGTATTTCAAATTTTTGTTCACTATATGTACATCTAGGTCATCTAATATCATCTAATACCAGGTATCAGATATAAAATTTTGTTTCGTGCTTCTGAATTGTCTCAGATGCACAGCAATCTACTACAATTCGAAACAGGGACATCAAGTTTTCAAGCAGCACCACCACGCACTTATACACCTTTCAACAACGTATGGTATCACGCACAGCAATGAATACCTGTTGAGATTGGTATGGCCATTAGTACATGTACGGGATGCACGCTCGAATCCTACGAAATCCCTAGCTTACAGACGAACAATACTGCACAGCAAGCATTGTCCGAAAGAAGCACCGAAATAGTTATTATTCAGTGAACTAGCACAACTGCAGTTTTATGTAGTTCAGTGAAATAAGTATTTGTTTAAAATCATCAATCAAGATGATTACACCCTTAAATCATCTAATCAAAGTTATGGGTGTGTATAGAACATCTAAGCATCTATTATCATCTAAGCATCTAAGTGATGTTTATGGAACATCTATTTTCCAATTTTTTATTTATTTTTTTTTTTATTTTTATTAAACATCTAAATGATGTGATATACCATCTAAATATCATCATCATCCAATCATCTAATTGATGTTTATGGAACATCTATTTTCCATTATATAAACATCTAAATGATGTGATATACCATCTAAATATCATCATCATCCAATCATCTAATTGATGTTTATGGAACATCTATTTTCCATTATATAAACATCTAAATGATGTGATATACCATCTAAATATCATCATCATTCAATCATCTAAGTGATGTGATATATCATCTAAATATCATCATCATTCAATCATCTAAGTGATGTGATATATCATCTAAATATCATCATCATTCAATCATCTAAGTGATGTGATATATCATCTAAATATCATCATCTTGTCATTACGAATAATGTAGATAAATAAACTCCATAAATTCATCTACATATTGTAATTCTAAAGCAAATTCTTCAGTTGTTAAAAACACTGTTAAAGCTTACCTCGAAAGTTTTAATTTCTCACTTCACAAGCACTTACAAAAATGTTCAAGTGTGTTTTATTTTAGCACAGTGGAAGCGTGTTTTCTAGGCCAATAACCTGTTAGAGTTTTGGAATATTGGATTAAAACACAGTTCGTCTTCTAAAAGCTCTTTAATAACGTGACGAGTTACCGATCAACGTCTTATTCGCATCAGAGGAATATATCGAATGGAATGCACACGGAGGCTTATTCAGCCTCTCTGTCTCTGCGTTGAGGTGCACATCTGGTTGCCAGATGTGTATCGTCTTTAACGCTTCTTAAGGGTTTTGCTACCTCTAACAGTGTCGTACTTCAGGGGAAAGCCGTACGCTCCATTCCTCTAAACATGGGCGTAGGGGCACCGGCAAAGCAAACTTCTAACAGTTTTTCAGCCTGATAACAAATTTTCACGACATCACTTGATGGATGAATGTGACCACCCTTACTCTTCAGGCACACCAAGTTATTGGTCGTGGGATTATTATTTTCTAATGTGGCAATGCACTTCTCACACATCATTTTTTTCTTAAGGTGATGTACAACAAAACCTGAAATGTAATACATGATGTCATTTGTTATTTCTGACAAATTCAAATTCTCAGACACAGAATAGTAATTATTATCAAACAGAGGATCAGGTTCATGCTCATTCGAGCTCTGATATTCTCTACTCTACACAATACCAGAAGTTCTCAGAAAGAACAACTGAATCTTACCTTTTTTCTTCATTGGTGTGTGCTCCGGAAGAATATATAAAATATTTCGAAGCGGTCACGGTTCTCATAGAAAATTATAGCGAGGACATTTTCATTCTTATTGGTGATTTCAATCTACCGCTTTTTACCTGGTCCACGGATGAGAACGGCGAGCTCGTGTGTGATCTGGTTCAGAAAGATTCTTACACCTACTTTCGAAACTTCATAGCTTATAACTGCAGTTCAATGGGATTCGGAATGGAAATGTTAGAATATTAGATTTTGTCTTGGCTCCTAACATCGGAGTCCAAACCTGCCATTCTTCTTCCTCTTTTGTAGGTGAGGATCCCCATCATCCCGCCTTAGATATATTTGTAAACCTCAGCACGGAGAAATTCAAGCCTAAAAACTCAAGATCGACTTTCAAGTTTTTCAATGCAAATTATTTGGAAATAAATAAAGAACTTTCTGATGTCGACTGGAATGCACTATTAACTAGTAAAGACATCAATATCAATACCGAAACTTTTTACACTGTACTCAACGATGTTATAGAAAAATATGTCCCGAAACGACCCATTAGAAATAAACATTTCCCGTGTTGTTTTCAGTTGAAACTGTTAAGTTGACAAAAAGGAAGATGAAATTTCACAAGAAGTTCAAAAAATTTGGTAAGATGAGTGACTATGTTATCTTTTCTGCTCTCCGTAGGCAATGTAAGAAACTAATCGAAAGAGATTATTCCGATTATATAGATCGTACTGAAAATAATATATCAGCAAACCCCCGAAATTTTTGAACATATGTGTCGGAGAGTGAAAGGACGGACAGATTCCTAGTTCATGACCTATGGACATGATGTTTATGATAGCCGATAGATGTTGTTAACGCGTTCGGTGAATATTTCGCAGGTGTGTTTGACAATCCGGATAAACCGATTATTTACAGGAAGAAAGAAATGAGAGATTGTTTTGATCAAATTGATATTGGGTATGTCCACCGAGATGTAATACTGAAAAAGATGAGCGAACTTATCGTTAATAAGGGACCGGGTCCGGATATGATTCCACCTATATTCATCAAGTCTTACGCAAGTTCTCTTGATTTACCATTGCAGATAATCTTCAATCAGTCTGTTCTAACAGGAATATTTCCCAGTAAATGGAAGATTGCTAAAATCACCCCGATTCATAAAGGTGTGGAAAAAACAAATTATATCGAATTATCGCCCGGTATCTATATTGAGTCACTTCGGGAAATTATTCGAATCGATAGTTATAGATGTTTTATTTGTATCGCATAAAATGAGACTTAGTGAGAGGCAACACGGATTTTTCAAAGGAAGATCGGTCATGACTAATTTGGTGCCATACGTGGATTTTATTTCGAAAAATTTAGATCAGGGTGTTCAGGTGAATGCAGTCTATACGGACTTCGCGAAGGCCTTTGATAGGGTTCACCATGGGACTCAGTTGAGTATATTATCAAATTTGGGTGTTTCGGAAAGGCTCTTATTGTGGATTGGGTCATATCTGTCTGATAGATGTCAGTATGTTGTTGTGGACGGTGTTTCATCCACGGCCCGTAGTGTGACTTCAGGAGTTGTTCAGGGATCGCACCTGGTTCCGGTTCTTTTCAATGTATATATCGATGATGTAACAAACTGTTTTTCTAAAGTAAAATTCGAAATTTATGCGGATGATCTAAAAATTATAGATCTATCAGAAGCTAGGATGATGCGGTTGAATTTCAAGAGGATCTTGACAGATTCTCTGCTTTCTGCTCCGAACGTTATTTAGACCTAAATGTAAGAAAGTGCAAGCACATTAGATTTACCAAAAATACAAGTAAATTCGAATTTTCTTTGTCTATCGAGGGGGTGGAAATAGAAGAGGTTCAGTGTGTCAAGGATCTTGGTTGAAAACTGGGTCGCTAGGAGTTTAAAAATGCTCGGTTTTATATTGAGGATATCCAAACTATTCAAGAATAGAGAGTCTGTGAAGACCTTATATTATAGCTTTGTACGTAGCAATTTAGAATATGTAACACCGATCTGGAATCCTTTCTATTACAAATATATTGACAAGTTAGAAAGAGTTCAAAGAAAGTTCACTAGAGTACTTCAGTATCGTTTTGACGGTGGACAGGTGAGCCGTCCCTATATTTCTAGACTCAAATTGTATAACATGATGAGCCTGGAAAATAAAAGAGTTATGTACGACCAAATATTCCTTTATAGAGTTGTCAACAATCATTTTAAATTTTCCGTTAATAGAGTGCGTACATTTCAATACTCGTTTTTTTTGGTGGTCGCAGTAGGGACTTATTTTTTGTGCCCCAGGCCAGAACATCTTTGTATTATATCTCGATCTGTTTAAGGATAAGTCGTTTTTATAATTGGCATATAAACAGATTTGATCTTTTTGGGTTGTCATTATCTGAATTTTAAAAAAAAATTGCTGATGTATCTGTCTCAGGATGATAATAAATAGTTTAGTTTAGTTTAGTAGTAGTACTCGAGTATTACCTGGTTGGTACTTGTAATTGTTCTATTGTTTTTTTTTATCACATATTTGTCACGATATAATGAAATAATGTTTTGCTTTGAATGGTTGTGAATCCCCATAATTGGGCTCGTCCTGTCGGGATTCCTATTATGTAAATAAATAAATAAATATCCTCTTCTCTGAAATGAACAGAACAAATCCTAGCAGCAATCCTTGCATTGACCCACTGGTCTCTTCTCTCAGGCTTCACAGGAAACGTACATACAAAAGGAATAAGTGGGTTTTGAATATTTCATTAACATAGTAATGAAAAAACATAATGAAGAGACTCGAAAAGCTCACCTGTGAAATGTAACTGCAGGATTTTTATTTTTCGATGTATTGGAACAACCATATACCGGACAAGAAACCATTTTTATTTATATTTTTCCAATGCATACAACTGCCACAACGAATGAACGAATAATAAATAAGGCAAAAATTGTAGAAACTACATTTTAAATAACTCGAGGGCGGTCATCTTGGAGAGCCACTTTCAAATTTGTTCTGGTGACACATTTCAAACGTTATGCCCCCTCCACTTCCTTTACCTCCATGGACTTACCTTACGGAATCTGACAGATTACGGAATTTGAATTGGTTTGATTTGAAAATTCATAGGATCGGAGGTCAGAGTTGATAACCACAAAGCGAAAAATATAAATGAATACAATGCTGTAATGAGTTGATTACAGCACAACAGTATTGTAATGAACCCATTACGAATTACGATACTGAAATAGAGGAAACATCTTTTATATCGTCTCGAGTAGGGTATATTTGAGACGAGAAACTTTAACTATCTGCATGAGCTTCTCTGAATTGAAAAAGATGATTGATTATACCAATACATGTTTTAACTTCCTCGATTATTATATAAATAAATATAAAGAAATCTTCGAAAAAGGAAACTATAAATAAGTCAACTGTGGAATGTAATCTGAAACAATAAGATCATCGATGTGCTCTACCGGGTATCGTACCTATATCGACAGAGATATTTCCGGTGAAAAATTTAATTCACACTCATTGCGTACAACAGTTGAACTGCCGTCTACCCATGTTCACGCGGGAAGTTAATATACGATATATCTCATATATTATTTCGAGAAATGCTTGAGGTTTTCAGTACTCTAAAGTCTGAAGTGTTGATATGTTTTTTTTCAGATCGAAACAACTGTACCTACGTTCCTATTATAAAATACTATCCTAGGATGAAAAAGAGCAAAATCGAAGATGAATTATAATGAATTCCACTCTTCGATTTATCATACCAATGCTTCATCTTCTCCTGCAATGCTTCATAATTGACAAACGATGCTCAGGTAAATAAGGTCACTTTTATTTTTATGTACAGTTTTGTATTTTTTTTCCAAGTAGCAGACATAATCTGTCAATTCTTTTGGACTAATCGAAGCCGCATTCGTATTATCTTTCTAGAAACTAGTGAGGAAAACTGTTCAATTCGACCTTTTCTGATTAGACAGTGGCGGCTTTTAAATCAGACTTACCTTTATTTCATTCGCATTCTAACAAATGATGTTTCATCAACCATAACGCATAAAAATCGATATCCCATTTTATTTAAAAAACATTCATTCTCATCAAATCTTGATCATGCAATCGAATAATAGATACCTATTTATGATTCAATTGCAGAAGGCATTGATATTCTCATTCTTCCACGGTTTCAAAATTCAAATGAACGAGTATGAGAATGAGCTTTCTGTACATTATTTTTTTCTAATTCACTGAATTTTCATTGAAACCACTGAAATATTTTCATAAATAACGTTTAGTGATTATTGCAGTTCAAAAAGTTGGTTGGCAGAGGTGATTTCTAAGGAATATGGCAGATAATGAATTAATCATGAAATGATTCAGTACATTCATAAAAACTGTGAAAAACTGAGATATTCTAGCACAATTTTGATTTTAAAGATGTGGCAGAATGAACACAGAATCAGAGAATAAGTTATTTATAATACAAGTGCAGAAGAAACTGATATTTTTTCACGTGTTCAAAAATTCATGAGTGTTGGAATTGCCTTCTACAACGAGTATTAGACGATATTTTCTCTATTTCAGTAAAATTTTGTGGAAAACTTTCGAAATTCAATTAAAAATTCAGATTAGTGACTTTTGTATTGTATCATGGCAGTTGGTGTCACTAACGAAATTTGACAGATTGCGGAATTTGAATTGATTTGATTCGAAAATTGAGTGGATCGAAGGTCAGTACTGACAACCACGAATCGAAAAATATAACTGAAAACAATGCTGTAATGAGTTTCATTACAGCACTACTTTTAGTACTGTAATGAACTCATTACGATACTGAAATAGAGAATAGTATATTCTAATACAAGTTGCAGAATGAGCTTCTATTCCAACACGAATGCGAAGTTCGAAAACGAGCGACGAAGGAGCGAGTTTTCGATAGCATGAGTGTTGGAATTGCCTTCTGCAACGAGTATTAGACGGTATTTTCTCTATTTCAGTCAATTTTTGTGAAATACTATCGAAATTCAAATGAAAATCCAGATTAGTGACTTTTGTATTGTATCTTGGCAGTTGGTGTGACATACGAAATTTGACAGATAACGGAATTTGAATTGATTTGATTCGAAACTTGATTCGATCGGAGGTCAATACTGACAACCATAAAACGAAAAATATAACTGAAAACAATGCTGTAATGAGTTTCATTACAGCACTACTTTTAGAACTGTAATGAACTCATTACGATACTGAAATAGAGAAAAGGATTTTACAAGACTGCACCTCATTTTATGTAACGATAAAAGGTTGAAGCTGCCCATATACGGAAGACGTTCTCAGGGAATTTCGAAAATTTTTCAAAGATATCGACGCCGTTAAAATAACATAGTCAGAATATATCTACAAAAAACTTTGACCTTATGTTACGAATACCTGCCTGTTAGTCTGGTCAATTTAGACATAAAAATGGCGGTCAAATAACAACTATTTCTGGCAAGCCAAATTTTGGTGGAGAGATAGGGTTAACCATTACCAATAAAATTTTGAAACTTTATGAGCGACATAAGTTATTCTCCAAAACGGAAAAATTTTCCTCATGTTTTTTTTTGGGGGTTACTATTCCTGATATATCGCGATTCTAAAGGTACGATTCCACCAAAATCGTGTGCGGCACAATTGTTCACGAACATTTTGTGTAGTACTTCAGCTGTGCGCGTACAAGATGTTAACATATTTAGCGACCGTTTCCACCGACAGAGCTGTGCGTTACTTTTGTACGCGCACAGTGCAGCACACAGTGTGCACGAACAGGATCTCACTGTTCTCTCTCAGTGTTTCGCTTTCCTTCAACCGTTGAATATGGAGGATCAAGAAAACGTTGTGCTTTGTGCTGCAGCGTGTGTAGGGGTATACACTTTGCTTGAAAAAAAAAATAAGATAGAAACATAGATGGTTCCTTTTTGCAACATCGTAATGAAGAGATTAATCGATTTGTGGAATGATGATAAAAATAGACCCATTGAGTAGATTTTAAAAGTTCACTCGAATATCGTGCGAACAGTTTGAGTTCCTGATTAAAGCTGTTAGTCCTTTGATTGCTAAACGGGATACAAACTACTTTTTCTCCTATACTGAGCCAAAATAATCTTCTACTTCCGCAAAATCTCGGTCGAGTCACAATTAAATTTTTTCGCCAACTCCTCAGTTGCGTCGTGTTTTTTATTTCTGTTCTTGTAATCTCCGTGATACAATCCCACAGAACGGTATAAAGTTCAATTTCTTCGATAAATTCGATTATTTTCCAGTTATTTCACTCGATGTTAGCGCGAACAAATAGATGTTTTCGCTACCGTAGCGGAAAGCGGAAGCAAGAAGGAGTTCGCTGAAACATGTGTGTGTGCGTCGACCCGAGTCACAGTATAGAAACCAACCAGTAAGTGCACTCCGTGGATTTCTTTACACCATTTCGGACTCGCGCATACCTCAGTGAGTCTAACCTCAAATTCATTTTTGAACAAGGGCAAATGACTCAAACGACGAAATCATTGCATTACGTAGTTGAATTTTCTCGTTGAACATTGGGACGATCACACTAAATATAAACCTTTTGCCTTTTTTGATTTCATAATATAGAACTGCGATTTCTGAAGGAATTAGAAGGAAGAATTCATTGAATAAAAAAATAGCAATTTTCAGTTGCCGCAAAATGAATATTATCATGTAAAGCATTTATCACAATTATAATAATAATAATAATTTATTAATCTTTTTAGACATAACAATGTATGTATAGGACAAGTCATATATGCAAAATAATTCAGACAATTTCTAAATTATCATTATAGTACTCACAATTAGTTATGATTGTTATCAAATATGAACGTTTATGAGAAAAGAATTCTGTTTGTTTCTTGGAAAAATTGTGCTATGATTTCCTGGAGGATATTATGATGATTATTACTTGTTTGGGACGAAATTATAATGAATATAATGCCATTGGTATATGAATTTTAAATGTCAGTGTTAAAAAAAGTTACTTCCACACAAAATCTTTCCATCTAAAAATCTTTAGAGAAAAGTATGAAAATGAATGAAGCAAACATTATAATGTTATATTCTTATATTTAATCTTATTTCATCTTTATAATCTTTGGAATGAATCACTTTGCGAAATTGAATATTTCAAATTGCCGTTAAACTGAATGCATATCCTAGCAACTTTCTAGTACGCACCGAGGTATGCGCGAAATCTCGTTGGAGTAAAAATTTCAGTTCATTTTATCGAGAGTGCACCTCTGTTTGGTTTCTATACTGTGCCCGATTCCACCGGTAGAAACTGTGTGCGCACAAAAGTATGTAACTGTACGCTCGAACTTTTCAACAGAGTTCGCGCACTTTTGTTGATGTTCTCTTGGACGAGTACACCGCAACGAACATTTGTGCGGCACACTGTGCGCAACAGTGCCGCACAGGGCAGTACTCCGGTGGAATCGCTCCTTAAGAGTAACATTATACATGAAATAATAATAATAATAATAATTTTTTATTCAGTGAAATTTACATAATTCCATACAATAAAATTCATTTCCGCTTGACAAAAGAACTGCAAAACCTAAGCTTGTAGCTTGTGTGATTTACAGTTCCCTCCAAACAACTGAATATATTCAGTCACAATTACACCTGTTGCAATGAAAAACAGAACATTCACAATCAGAACAAAATATAAAAAAAAAAAAGAAATTTTTTATCCAACAATAGAGATCAAAGATTAATTCAAATTTGTGCCAACATGCCCGCGTTCCCCGAAGGAGTGTGAGAAACACAGACAGATCACAACATAATTTCTTCAAACTTATCAAAATTTTGTTTCATATAATTCATAACTTCATTTCTCTGTTTTTTCTTTTTCACATCAATCTTTCTCAAGCCGACAGGAAGAATGTTGAAAAATCTTGGACCAAAAAATCCTAGCTGGCGTTGTAAATGGCTTTTTAGCAAAAACGGTATTTGGAGCGATTCGTCACTTCGACATCTGGTATTCTGACTATGACTGACATAGGTTTTGTTGCTTTTGATCTGGTGCATTAGAGAATTAAAAACAAAAAGCTCTCTTATGTTTAGTCTCCCGGTTCTCAAAAATAGCTGTTCTGTACTATAAGTTTTTTTTACATTCATAATTATTTTTAAAATATATTTTTGCATTATTTGTAAACTCTCTAACGCATTACCGTACGATCCACCCCACAACACAATCCCGTACCTCAACAGTGCCTCAACCAAGGATTCATAAACTTTAAACATACACGCTCTATCTGTTACTTCGCGAATTTTGTAGAATAAATGTAGTAAATTTTTGAATCGGTTTTGTAGATAATCCGCATGTGCGTTCCATCTCAAGTGTTGATCGACATATACTCCTAAGTACTTCATGACTGGTATTTTTTTGATTATGGGACAAGAGCATAGTATTCTCAAGCAATCTGGTTTATGCATCGTCAAAACTTCAAGGTTAGGTTGTCCCTTTTTTAGCAGAGAAAATGTCATAAAGTGGGTTTTATCGATGTTAAGATGCAGTAAACTATCATTTAGCCAGTTTTTTATTGATTCGAGACCTTTTTCTGCCCGTTTAAAAAACCCATGCCAGGTATCATCCTGAAATACCATCACGGTATCATCTGCGTACGACAATATATCTGCTCCAGGAATATCTATTGATAAAACATTGTTGATGTATATGAGAAAGAGTATCGGTCCCAATACTGTGCCTTGCGGTATGCCCATATTGATTGCCTGATGGTCGCTGATTTCATCATTTATTTTAACTCTCTGAGTTCTATTAGTTAAATAGCTCCTAAATAGTTCTAAACATCTACCCCTTATACCAACTTCCTCAAGTCTTCTCAACAATATCCTATGAGAAACAGTGTCAAACGCCTTTGCTAAATCTAAAAATACAGCTATACACTTCTTGTTTTTATTGATATGTTTGACTACCAAATTTATAAGCTTTTCTATTGCATCCTGAGTTGACATTTGTGACTGGAAGCCGAACTGTCTCTCATTAATGATATTGAAATCCCCCAGAAATTTGGTTATACGATTTTTCAAGCATTTTTCAAAAATTTTTGCGAAATTATTTATCAATGATATTGGTCTATAATTAGTCATTTTTTCTTTATCACCAGATTTATACACGCAAGTAACCAAACATTCTTTCCATTCTAGAGGTATTGTCGAAGTTTCAAACACTAAATTTATGATATGACTTAAGGGTAGTTTTAAAAATTGGTGATTTTCCTTCATAAATTTAGAAGAGATCTTATCGGGTCCAGGCGAAGCATTATTTTTCAGCGTAGCTATCATATTGATGATCTCGTTTTCCGTAACTGGGTACAAAAACATAGATAATGGATTTGGTAGAATATTTTGTACCCTTTTTTGTTCAAATTGTTCTATAATGGAAGCCATTTTCTTTCCGATATTCACGAAAAATTCATTGAATTTCTCAGCCTTTGAATTATCCTCAGTGATTAAATTCCCCTCCTCATCAATGATCCTCTCGGGAAATTCATTTTTCCCAGACCTATTCGTAACTTCATTTATTACCTCCCAAATCTTTTTTGAATTATTTCCTGCCATACGTAGTTTCTCGGAATAAAATTCCCTTTTTGTATATTTAATAAGTTCATTGACCTTATTCCTATATTTCCTGTAATTTTCCCAGTTTTCATGATTGTTATTATGTTTCAGATTATGTTTCATTTTATCCCTATTCCGTATTGACATTATTAAGCTATCCGTTATCCAGGGCTTCAATTTTTTGTAACGCTTTATTTTTTGAACCTTTTTATATTGGGCGAGTTTGAAATATCGGTTTATTTTATTTATGAATATTGTATACGCAGCCTGCGAGCAGTGCACCTCCCCAATTACATCCTCCCAAGTCTCAACCTCCAAATATCTCCTCAGAAGATCATAATTGATGTGTTGAAATACTTTAAATATCGGTGGTTTCGCTTTATGTTTACCTGTAACTGTAACCAATGGTCTAATGCATAGACACGTAGCATAGTGATCCGTTATGGATGTTTGATATATACCGGATGTTATTGAATATTTATTCATTAGAGAAGTTTTAACTCTCACGAAAATATGATCTAATATACTTGACGATGCATCAGTCTCTCTAGTTATTTCGTTTATAAAAGAACTGAAGCCATATTGATTCAAACAGCACTGATAGGAAATTACAGTATTATTTTTTGTATCCTGTAGGTCTATGTTAATATCCCCAATAAATATTTCGATTTCACATTTTGTGAGGCTCTGGAAGAAAGTTTCTATTTCCAATAAAATTTCTTTGAATCAGACGATGGAGGTCTATATGTAGCTGTTATACCCAAGAATGAATTACCAATATTGACGCATAGGCGCAACAGATTAATATTTGTTAATTTTAAATTTATAATCGATACCTGCTCTGCTCCGATATCATTTCTGATATACAATACCAGACCATCATTTTGGTTAAAAGTTGAGCCATTGTAGTAAATATTATAATTAGGGATATTAAAACTTATCATATCATCAACTTTCCAGCATTCTGACAATATAATTACATCTAAATTATCACACCCTATTGACTGTAAGCAGAGTAACAAATTATCGTAATTTTTTCTTATACTTCTTATGTTGAAGTGAATAATACTTATAAATCTCTCTCCCCCAAAACTCACACGGACATCATTGGCTTCACAAAATATTTCTGTTTTCTGATCATCTATAAAATCATCTGCTTCAAAATCAATCATGATCTACAGTTAAATAATAAATCAAAGAAACAATGTTCAATGAAAAGATATCTAGATTAAACCAAACAGAATCTCGAGCATCGCCCTAACCTCACTTTTTAAATTTGAAAATTATAAAATAATCTAATAAACAGTAGAAATCATACATCATTCGATGAACAAAAAGTACACAATGAAAATACATTATTATATATACTATATTATATGAATTCATTCATTGATAGAGTTATCCACAATTTCATCGAGATTTTTACTCGAATTCTTCAAATTATCGCAATCAGTCCTTGAATTAACAATGTGTAACTTATTCAAGAAATAGACCCTTATTCTTCCCCGAACTGACCAGACATTTTTGTGTCCAAATTGTTTAACTGCATATTGAAGAATTTCATATCTTTTCTTTGTTAAATCTTCTTTAACACTTACATTTGAATTCTTGAATAACTTTCTTTGTCCAAGAAATTGATCACGTTGTTTTTCGCTATGAAATTTCAGCAATATTGGCCTTGGTTTATCCTGATTCCTTTTTCCAAATCGGTAGCATGATCGGATATCATCCTTATTCATCCTTCTATTCTTGGTTTGACATAATTCTTCAATCACCTCTCCAATCACTTCCTTCTGCGTTTCTTCAACTCCGAACATTATTAGATTTCTAGATTTACTTTCTTGCATCAGGTAATCTATTTTGCCTTCATTCTCTGATATTCTCTTGTCAATTTCCCCGATCACATCAGAATGTTCAGCTTTAATCATTTGTAAAACCTTTTTAGCGATTTTTTCAATATATTCATCAAACACTTCCGCCATGGTTTCTTTGACCAATTTCCTTATTTCGGTCTTATTCTCCTTCGTGATACCCATTTTCCCTGTCCAATATAATATTAATTCGAATGAAATAAATTCCGCAAATATATCTAGATTTTCAATTATTCTCGTTTTTCCACTGTTTACAATATTCAATATGTTATCAGAGCGATAGTCGGCACCTGTTATTCGCAGCTCGTCATGTGAAATTGCACATAAAAGCCACGTATAACATTAATAATGAATCTCGTTTCCTTTCCACGCTGAGTGACAAATTAAGAGCTGCAAATATTGCAGTGAAACGAGCTCAAAATGACGCAGATGCAATAGATTAATAGATGATTATTTGTTAGTAATACTTACACCAAGGTTCGAATGGGTAAAATTATTTATTCTCTGACACCTGGAAGGGCTCTACGGCGAATAGAAATATTTTCTCAAATGTTTAGTTACGTACAAAAGAGAAAGATTTCTGTGATTTGAAGAGGAAGAGACCAATAGCTACAACAATTCATGAACCTCCAGCAAGAGAAAGAGGTAGAAGAGGAAACTGAAGGCATGACTGTTGAAGTAAGACTTTCAAGAGTTTGAATCTGATAAATATATCTAAAGATATAACTCAATAATCAACAGCAATATCAATAATAATTGAGTGTAATGTTTGTTTACATAACTCTAGTTATTCAATGGATAGTAGTTGTGGGAGTAAGATGGTAGAGGACGCTTTAGTTTGAGATGCTCATTTAATGAATTCAATTTATATTGGACTCTGAATGTGTCCCTTCAGAATCCAATTAGACAAATGCTGTAGATTGGTGTAGACAAATATCAGATTGTATCAGGATCAATATAAAAATAGTGGAGTTGACTAAAAAGGCCTCTGTCAGCCAACTTCCCAAACTATTCTTACTCTTTATAGAATAACTAGAGATTTATAAACAAGGCTGTAATTCAGAAACCGTCAAGTGTATTTCAGATTAGTCACTCTAATTTCTGAAAGAGTTAATTGAATTTCAGATTACTATATGTAATTTCAGAAAACTTCAAATGTAATTACGATCAGTCGATTGACTTTCATTTGATGTTTTCTGAAATTCGTTGACTAATCTCAATTACATATGATGTTTTCTGAAATACAATTGACTAATCTGAAATACAAGTGATGTTTTCTGAATATCAATTGACTATTTCTGAATTACACTTGGAAATGGTGTATAAATTGGCGGCTATGGTTCACTTAAATTAATCAAAAATTGTCATGACAATTAGTGGAGTAGGCCTACAGGGGAAACCACGCTAAAATCGTGTCGAGTACACTACAGCACAGGTGGCGTGCATATAATGTATAATTATAATGTGACTCTTAGAATGGCGGTATCTCAGAAATGATAACATTGATAACTCTTAGGAAAAAATCATGCCTACTATTTTTATGGAGAATTTTAAGATTTTTTTTTATGATACTTGCCGTTTTCGAGACAAATTCAAAATACCAAAAATTTTGACCCCGAATAACTTTTGTCGCATAAATATGATCGGTGGGGATTTTTAATTTTTTTTAATCTGTTAAGGTAAACTGTAGCTTCTCACCAAAATTGCTCTCCGGCAATTTTTTTTATTTAAAATGTCTTTATTGACTGGACTATTTAGTCTGAACAATTTGACTGGAGCCATTTTAAACTTTCATAATGAGTTATGCTACCTCTGGAAACATGCCACTTAAGTTTTTCCGATCATTAGATCTACCTCCTAAACATTTTAAATGTAGCAGAAATTTTATTCTGTGAATTTTTCTAATACTAGCTGGCCCGCGCAATTTCATCTGCGCAAACCGGTTATTAAAATTATTGTTATTATTATTTATTATTTTCTCGGTATTATCTTCGAAAATGAAACATCTTGAAGAAGCCTAAATCCTGATTGAAACACCACCTACCAGATCCAATTATATTTTCCTAACTTTTAGTTTTTAGTAAATATACGTCTAACCAATACCTAACAGTACCATCCAATAATCAGACAACCCCCCCCCCAACGAATGGGCCCACCCCCATGAAACGTCATATCAAATAGTTCTCGTTGAAAAAAAGGAACGCAATGGACTGACTTTTTTTTGAATTTCTTGATTTCCCTGGAGGTCTGAACAATTTCCGTGAAAATATTCATGGCACAAAACAGCACAACTGTAGCACAAATGCTCCTATTCATTCGTTAGAAGAAGGAACGAAAGTGCTTGGCTATCTTTTTTTATTCGATTTGAATTTTTCGATAAATCAGAGGGACTTTAAAAAAAAGCACAAATAACTTCAATTTTACTTCAGTCATTGGAATCCAATTTTTCGAAAAGTGTTGGGCTGGCATCAAGGGCTTTTTTTCGTGGGGGGGTAATAACCATTGAGAACGAATAACCAGAGACTTCCAGTTTTTTGAGCTTGAAAGGTATTTGTTTACCACATATTTAGGAAGTTTTCATTGCTAATACACTTCGCGAAACAATAGAAGGAACAGAGGAATTTTCAAATTTTTTTTTCAACAGGCTGCATCTCAGTGAATAATGGTCGTATAGAAAATAAAAAACCAACTTCTGAAGCTTGAAGACTCTAGTTTCTGAAATTATTGGTTAATAATGTTTCAGAATACCGGTGGCCATGCAGTCATTGGATAAAGTATGAGAACATTTTTTTTTGTTTTTCGAATTTTTATTTGTTTCCTCTACGCTCACGGAGAATTTTTTCTAGCTAGACCGATGCAAATGTCGCATATCCTGTTCATTCAGCTCTAATTTGCTTAAAAAGCAATTTTTTTTCACCTGTCACATAAACGTGGAAAAACAACACAAAAATGTCATTTTGCCATTTTTTCGGTTAATGGGCTGTATCATCTTCAATATGGGGGGGAAAGCTTAGGTAATAGAAAAATTTGGCAGCTTGACGTTCCCCAAAGCCCTCCCAAATTGGTAGATCCATATGTTCAGCGGTTTTCTTGGACCAATTGATTGAACATTTGAAAAACTTATAAAAACAAGGTTTTTTTTCCTTAAACTTGACCTAATCTTTTTAAATCGGTCTTTTTACCGAATGAGTCGAAAGGTTTTCTCTTAACGAGTACCGTGGGCAAGTTCGGGGTATCAAATTTGAATTGATTCCATGTTTTTTTCTGAGGAAAATGAAGGTTTATATGTCAGTAAGAAAGGGTCTCTTGTTTTTTTTTAATTAAATTTTTTTTATTCTTATCTTACTTTCAGAACAAGATTCAACTAAATTCTTCGAATATACATTTTTTTCCAAATTTCGGAAATTTTTGAAAATTAAAATTTATTTTTAATGATTTATTAGAAGAAAAGAGTGAAAAGTGAAGAAATAATGTAATTATTGATATATGTATTAAGAAAATTAGGTCAAGTTCAAGGAACAAAAACCTTGTTCCCTACATCTTTTTAAAATTTCAATCAATCGGTTCAAGTAAACTGCTGAACCGATCGATCTACCGATTTAGGGGCGTCTCCGGGGAACATCAAGCTGTAAAAATTTTTCGTTACCCAGGCTTTTCCGCCAATATATACAATATATAAAAAATTGTAAAATGGCATTTTTAGCTCTTTTTCCACGTTCATGAGGCAGATGAAAAAAAAACAGAATTTCCTAGGAAATTTTCTGTCCAAAAAGAATTCGCCTTTCGGCTATCTAGGCGATCAGTAGTTCCGGAGATATCCGCAGTTGAGTTAAAAAGGATCAATTTGAATTGAAAACAGGATATCTCGAGGACAAATGGTTATATCTGAAAGGATGAAAAGCAAATTAGAGCTGAATAAATAGGTTATGTGACAGTTGCATCGGTCAAGTTCGAGAAATTTTTTCCATGCGCGTACAGGAAAAATAAATTGAAATATTTTTTCTACGTGTTTTATCCAATGATTGCATGACTACCGGAACTCCGAAAAATTGTGAATCAATAAATTCAGAAACAAAAGTCTTTAAGCTTCAAGGGTTAATTTTTTTAATTTCTATAAGACCATTTTTCACTGAGATACAGCCTGTTGTATCTGGTCTTTGAGGACCACATGCCATGAGGTCAAAATTTCAACGGCACAAAGCAGCACAAATCAAGCACAATTCTGCACAACAGGAGTGTTTTCCATAGTCTAGGAGTCATGCGCATCTTCGCACAGATCGGTTTTACAGCTGATAATGGCTTGGCTGTACTTCGAAATTTTCACAGTTTGCCGCTTTGCCGAGAATCGAAACAGCGGCTAATGCTTGATGACAATGGAAGTAACTCAACATGCTTGAAAATCAAAATTGAAACTACCAAAATTCATTCGAAAATATTCACAATAGTTTCAATTTTTCGTTTGAATTTCCTAAGTCGAATGTAAATGTAAAAATTACTCGACATATTGTGAACAATTTTATTCTCGTTGGGTATGAATTCAATCTTTTAAATTTTCGCTGTTTACATATGTGTTGGGTTAAGTCCAGTGTGAATCAAGCATAAGAGCCATTCTTGCATATCACAGTAAGAATAACATGGGTGATTTGCGACTACGCGACGTATCAACATAATGGAATAGCCCAAATAGCTCCCCAACGAGAAGTGATAGCGCCAGTAAACAAGGAAATGTACGCCTATAGGGTTATGAATATTTTATTGTCTGCCGTTTAGTGCTTTCTCTGTCTTCTCCAGATCTGCATTACGACAATTAAGCACTGAGTTAAACCCTGGAGTGCTCACTCGCCTTCAACACCAATGACAGAAGGCGTGCCGCTTACATTTACTTTCTCATCACCACAGGAGGGCAATTCGTTTCATTTGAAAACGTTCACTACAATTCCTAAAAATTACCGGCTTTTCCCGAACAGTGTCTATGACCTGCCATGCTAACCCAAGAGTCAACAATTAAGAACCGAAAAGTGACTTGCACCAAAGCTATAATAATAACTAATAAAAAACATTTTCATAATCAACAAGTTAAACAATAACGAGTTCCTCAAAAGCAAATAAACACATTTTTCAAAAACAAAAAATCTCAAAGAAACGAATGCATCAACAACATTGAATACAAACAATTTTCATTCGTCTAATATTATATGCCGACTCCTTGTCTCATCAAGTGATATAATAACTACTTTTTTATTTTATCTTATTTGTTTGAAATTCGTTAATAATATTAATAAGCTAGAACATAAACGATGCCGTTCAAATATGTATAAACCATCCAAAATTTGAAAACGAAATTTCTCAAATTATTGCTTGCTATTCCAGGATAAATTTCCGAGAAGAGTAAAAGTTCCATAAATTCGGGAAAAATCACTTTCTTTTCAATCTCAACGTTTTTGCCCTCAAGTAGTGGGGGTCAACAGAACGCTATTATTTGGTGACAGCGCACTCCAGGGTTTTATGTAACGAATTATTATATACATTAATGCCCACTTGCACCGTTTTCTGGTTAAGACAGACTTATCTAAGGCGCCCTTAAATTTTGAGTCAGGCTTTTCCCTGCCTTAACGGATCAGATCTTGCACCGCAAATCTAATAGAAACGACTTTGTTAAGCACGAGCTCAGCAATGCCAAATCTGGCAACACTGTATAAATCAGTGAATTTTTTAGTTTTGACATAGAAATGCGATATGACCATATGGTTTTGTGTCGGCACTAAGCACAGCGAAGTAAGAAGAACACGCGAATTAATAGACAAACAAGATAATTTGTCTATGCATAAAACAACAAAAAATGAATTAACACAAAAATAAAATTCACAAAACAGAATTCCTGAAACAACTATTGAAGTTGAAAATATAAAAACACCAAAAGTATATGTATATTTATATTAAAAAACATACAAAACACAGAACAAAATTAAAATAAACATAAAAAATAAAATAATAGGTACCGATTATAGTAAATATAACAAAACTTGATCCGATATAACAGAATACCTTAAACGAAACTGGAAAATATACCACAAAAACTTCGTTTCTACTCAGTCCGATAGAAAACTAAAAATCACAGAAAATTAAATAGGGACTAAAATACCTCAAAATAAAAACTGAAACAAAACTGGAAATTCTAACGCAAAAAAGTCAGTCAGGAAGAAAGTCAGTAGAAAACTACGACTCACAGAAAATTAGGAACAAAATTAACTTTAACAAACATTATTTACAAAAACCATTATTTACAATTTCACTCATATTACATGGGTACATTCAATTGCTCCAATAACACGAGAAAATTCAGCAATTTGGTAAAATTGGGTTTGGGTGGAACGTAATTCTGCTTCTGTCTGAGGCATTTTTATGAATACTGAAACTCGAACAACTATTCTCGATACTGTAGATTCGTGGATTTTCATCAAATCGGCTACAGCCAATTAATGTCCTTCTGATGCGTAGAATCGCAGGCACGTAAGGATCAGTGATACACTCTGAATCCTACAATCATCAAGGCTTAAACTCCCTTCTTTGAGGTTTGACATCATCATACATAAGATATAATAAGATATGTACTCACATATCACTTGGAAATTCTGAATCATGACGCATTAACCTCAGCAGTTGCAGAGTAGTTTTTTTGGTCAAACGAAATCGCCGAAAAAATGCGAATTCGTCCATATCATGATAGTGTTCGACCCTATTAAATTATAAACTTCTAGGAAAGACATAATCAATGATATCTAATATGTAGAAATCATCCTCATATAGATCATCAATTTCATTCAATAAAGTTCTATCCATAATAATTATTGAATTCACGCAATCAAAAACAACACATCAAAATTGTTTTTGACATCATGAATATTTGAGACGGGCTAAAGTCTTGCTTAAGCTATGAATATTCGCGGCTCAAAATAGACATAACTTATGAGGCACTTAAATCGCGGTGCAAGAGAAACGACGTCTCAAACTTAACTTCAAATCTAAGTTGGACTAAGTAAGTCAGACTTATATTTGACGGCTTGCGTCGGCATCGGTTGCACGGTCGGTACATTAAGCCCGGTTGTACACTGGAAGCGTTTTCGAGCGTTTTATGGCTCTTGCGAAACGGGCGTAAACGTGCGGCGAGTTCCTACAAATCCTAAGCAATGTATTCCAATGCATCCACTATAGACAATATCGGGCGGGCGTATACGAGCGGCTACGAGCTTCGCCGCTCGATCCGCCTGGAATGGGATCTGTAGCGTGTGTAGCGCGTGTACGCTCGAAGCGCTTAGTCTATTTACGTAGTAAAATCCTTTCCGCGTAGAGAAATTCGTATGAAATTCGTTGGATATAGATCATCCTCAAGAATATCTTTAATGAAATTGATTTGATTTATTTTTTTCAGTTGTAGATGAATTAAATGCTCCTTATCATGAGCTTTTTATAAAAGTTGTTTTAACACTCATTTCATATCGATTGGTGTGTCTTTTTTCTGAACACACTTGTCTATCATATGAATGAAATATTCAAGGAAATCTTGATATCGAATTTTGTGTAATGAAAAGTCTGTGGTGCAATGCCTAAAGACTTGATGACGTTATGTCGATGATGTTTTCGTTATTTGACAACATGGCAAAGAAGAATCAAGTGTGTTCAGAAAAAAGACACAACAATCGATTTCTGAATGTATATTCTAATTAGTCAAATGAGTGTTAAAACAGGTATTATAAAAACAAATAACGGTAGGGCTCATTCAATTTCATTTACTCATGAAATAAGAAATAATGAAATTAATTTCATCAAGAATATTCTTGAGAATTATTAATATCCAACGAATTTCATTTAAAAAACCATTTCAAATCTAGAGCGTTTGATGATATTCAGGTACCAACAAGAAACAGCCAAGAATAAACAATTTCATTGAATTTGATTCCTCATATTGTATTCACAATATTCCCTGTATTTGTGGAAGAACCTATACAGGAGAAACATCAAGACCCTGCGAAATTAGACAATTAGAATAACATAAAAAAAAGATATTGGTAGATCGCGATCATGTGACTTCCAATACCGACAATTACATGATGGATCGGAATAACACGAAAAATTTTATGATGGAACCTGACAGTTATAAATGAAAAATCAACGAGACAGCTTTGATATCGTTGGGTGAAACCGATAATCTGTTCAATTGTTCGGTGGGTGTGGATCGCATTTGGAATGATTTATTGAAAATATAACTGATTTCAGGAAATTTTGAAATGAAGTAGCAATATCACCATCATAGTAATTGATATTAATCTATGGTCATCATTTATTGACAAATGTCAATTGAGAAATCAAAAATTCCGAAGATTCCGTAAAGCTCATGTTGAGAAATTGTCTGAAGAGGGAGTTTGACGTAAACTCCGAAACGTTACAAACCTTGAAAGTTCGAAGTGTTGTCTCTATGAAGTTTTATCGTTTCTCAAAGACATTCCGAAATGTTCTTTGCTTCTTCCTCTTCCCATAGTAATTGAAAAATCTCTCAGGATATTTTCCAATTATGGATTGTGGAGATGTTTGAATTCTACTAACGATTTTCTGGCTCTGAAAATTGGGTGCATCCAATCCAATAACGTCAGGACCTCTGTTTTCGTCGTCTTTTGACTAAATAACTTGACTCTAGAATATACAAAAGTGTCCCGGATTCAAAGCATATTGCACTCAATGCTGAAAGAAGACGAACGTGGTCGTTTTCGAAGACAAACTATAGTCTTTGTATCGAGCAATCGGTAATATCACTAATATCACAGAATACAACGCAAGAATCCGCAACCGTCGCCGCTGCCATTGGACGAACCCTGCAGCTCATTGTCGCCTGTATTGTAGCTGTTTCGAGTGAGCGCGAAGCCGCTTGAATACGCTTTCAGCACAGCTTAATAAACATGTTTATTAAGCTGTGCTTTCAGTGGACGACCGGGCTGAATCCGTTCCTGATGATTTTGGCCACGCCCTGTTGTTTTGACGCGCTATCCCTTTTAGTTGGATAGACACTATGCATTTTTCCGATTCGCTTAATATACTGTCGTTGTTTTAAGCTGAAATACCACAATTTTTTTAAAAATTATGTTAATCGGATAGAGAAAATACATATATTGATGTGAAGTTCCATCTGAATCCGTTCGGTAGTTCTCACTTGAAAGAGTAACAAACATCCTCACATCCTCACAAACTTTCGCATTTACAATATTAGTAGGAAGTAGGATAGTTGCATTCAGGTAAGGTAACCAATTCGTTTAAATTCGCTGATATAGATTTGTTTAAAAATTTAAGTGATTTATTTCTGGAAAAATGCGGATTTTACGAGATTTCACCGAGAATACTTTAATTTTCTGAAATGGCCAAATATTCTTGAAATAGCATGCAACTTACGTTTAAGAATAGGATTCCTACGATTTCTGGTATAACCATGGAATGTAATATAAGTTGTATATACCACATAAATGTAGAAGTATATTTCAAAAATTATTTCATTTTATGAAAACATTTACGAGTTATTTTTGAAAATTGCATTTTCTTGTGGATTTTCAAAAGTCAGTAACTTTTCAATTGAGTCGAATCGAAAAAAAAGCTAAGTAAGAAGAGAAAGTGTGTCGCTGAATCGGGGAATCTCCCGTTTAAATATTTGTACAAGTAAAAAACTCACCTTGTTGAGTGTAGGTAAACCAAGGCGTCAAAGAGCTATTAATTGGGGGGCACAAATATAGCGCACGTATATATATGTATGTTGAAAAAACTTCATTCTTGGCATTAAAGTTATATTTATATGGTAGAGTATAATATATTATCAACTCTGCAAGCAGTATGAAAATTTCTCGCCAAAGAAAACGATGTCACTTCAGCAATGCCGACGCAATGAGACATTCCAATGCAGAATATTATTGTAGTAGATTTTTTCATCTCTGTATATCATTTCAGGTTTAAAAAAATGTACAGATTCAATTTTTAACAATGATACTGTCATAGTAAGGATGTAAGAGAACACCTTAATAAAGAACAATTAATAAAAATAGATAATAATAAAATAGATAAGACCTATTCGTCAATACTCTATTCCGGTAGTTTATTTTTGTGATACTAAATGGAATAAAAAAGATCATTATTTGTTACAGGACATTCTCTATCAGATATAAAAGTATCTGTTCCATCAACTCACAGCACCCTTAGCGGAGATGTTTACGTTGACATTCAATCCCAATCGAAAGCTTCGTTATTAGTTCAACTCTTCAGACAAGCGGACAACACAGTGCAATCATTAGCCAACTTCTCAGTGTCTCCGGAACCTTCTATCTCCAACCACACAAAACTTATCATACCTTGCGGGTATTTCCCTAGAGATGGAAGATACTATGTGTTGGTACAAAAGAGAAATATCGATCAATTTTACGCAGATATGGCAGAAAACGATGATAGTGAAATCTCTATGATTACTGAGACGATAGAAGTGCAATGGTCCATGCCTAAATTGAAGTTGTTGCCTGACCACATACAAACTTATCCAACGACTCCGGTGATCGTAACATTAGAATTTCCCGAAATTGCTTGTTCGCCTGCAACTGAAGGTTTAGGAACAAGTATGCCGGAGTTTTGGTTCGAATTATATTATTGCGGCAATTCTCCAACATCTTGTGATCATTCAACTGGACATAATCAAAGTTATCAGGTGGGTAGATAGTTTTTTCATGTGATGGCATAATGTGAAGCGTGGTATATTCGGCGAGTGTCAACACAACCATAACACGTTAGTAATGTGATATGTTAGTAGTTTATTATTATTAATCGATATGCTTGTTTACATTACAAGATTCATTCGTCTTCTTATTCTTCTCGAAGTGTCTATCCCCTGTGGATGTTGACTATCTCATTAGACCAATATCTATTATTGCTGGTATTAATTATAGTGATGATTGTAGGCACAAGTGTGTTGACTTGGGAATTTGAACGTTTTCCAGTTTATATATTCAAACTCAGTAGCATATTAGAGGAAAGATGTATTCCCAAATAACGGTTCTTATCAATATCATTACACAAGAAATAGGCTTTTTCCGACTAACAAAATGACAGTCATTATAAACATCCTCGCAATGAGTAGGTTCTAACAATCTTTGATTGTGTAAATATGCCTTCTCCAGTGTGAAAGAGTTCTAGAAGTGCGACCTCGATTCTTTATCTAATTTGATTTTATTTTTTTATTGAACTTTCACATTCGTGATTTTTTTGGTTGTTTTTCATGACTTGCGTGTAAACAATTAGAATCCGATATTCTAACCCTTTGTTATTTCCATGGTTGAAATGAATCAATAAATATGAGAATGAATATTCCACATGACGTACCCAGAGTCCTCCAGTCCTCTGCTCTAGGCACCAGCCTTGTTTATACAGGGTGTTTGGTAATTCGACGTGATCCTTCAACATGGATATATTAGATCTCATTTGCAGCGATTTTCATAAATAGCAATTAGAATATGTACCGCTGACAGTATAATCACGAATCATTTTCCGGCACGATTGCTTTCCAGCTCATTACTTCAGAAGCGTGCGGCAGTGGCTACAGGGACGGGCCGAAGCCAAATTTTTGGGGGGGAAATCCATCGAAAATTTTCCAACTGGACATTGAATTAACAGGAAACCGTTATAATTATTATGGTATAATATTTGTTTCGGTAAAAAAAATTCAAAATGATGAATTTCAACAAAGTGAGGAGTAATCAATTTTTTTCCATTTATTGAACATTCACTTAAGTAGATTTTATGAAGTTTTTTTTTTATTCATGAAGAATATCTTGATGTCGCTTGAAACTTTGAGAAACCTACTTGTTTGTTTCTTCAGTTTTTTAGCTTTTCTTTATTTCATGGAATCTGGAAGCAGAGGCATGGCTTATTTTCATCAGAAAGAATATTTTTTCTGAAAAATCGATTCTTTTTATTCCGTGGAAGGAGTAAATATTGGGGATCAAAGTTATGAGAAATTAAAGTTAATTTTCCAATTACCCAATATTCAATAATGTGAGTTTCTTTATTTTATGGAATCGTATTTTTTTTGTGAGGAATACCTTGACGTATGTTTGAAACTTTAAGACACACTTTTGTTTCATTCTTTAATTTAGTTCAGTTTCATTCTTTGGTGTATCTCAAAATTTCAAGCATCATAAAACAAGATATTTTTCACGAAAAAGCAGATTCCATAAATAAAGAAATATACATGATTGAATGTTAGGAAGATGAAAAATCAAAATTAATTACTGATCACTTTGATTAGATTCATAATATTGAAACTGCTCATCCCTAACATGGGTCCATTTCACAGAATAATAGGAACAAAATTTTCAGAAAATATATTTCGTTTGATAAAAAATGAGCCTTACTTTTGCTTACATGGAATATAGAGAAGCAATATAACTAGAGAATAAAACAGAAAATGTATGTCAAAGTGTGTGTCATAAATCAAGATACTTCTTAAAAAAACATATTCCCAATTTAGTAGGGAAACGGTTTTGTCCTAAATCAATCATATTGAAGAAACAATTTTAAACAAAACTTCCTAATTTGAGTTGGCGATTTCGATCTCTTTGCAGCGTTTATTGCAATTAGTGTTTGGAATTGAGGATGTATTTAGTGTTTTGAACGATTTTTGTTGTTACCTCCGATGTTCTATGGTCACTACCCATAACTTTCTCTCACACTTGTTGTCCTTCGCGCATTTTCTGTTCATATTTTTTTTTTGTAATATTTTATAAGGCCCACGTAACTCAAACTTCACTTTCAATCTTGTTTGGTTCATTATTCAAATATATTGTTTATTCGCAAAACTATAACACAATATACGAAGAGCGTACATAAAGATGATTCCGCTTATCTGAAAGTAACAGCGTGAATTTATGATACCAGATGGTTTTTTTATGACACAGTCCATGCGATGCAACTGAAAAATTTACAACTAGGTACCTACTTCTTGAGTTGAGGCCGCATCTCTCCCAATAAAATATTGGGTTAAATACCATTTATTGCCGACTATACATATATTGTCAAGTACTGATTGCAAACTTGTTTTTTCTAATTCAGATCCCTTCGTATTTCATAACTCTCTTGGAATTATGTGTTTTAACTGATTTGAAATTTTACCAACTGCTTTGAACTTTTTCCAACTGCTTTGAAATTTTGCCAACTGCTTTGAAATTTTTTCCAAATGCTTCGATATTTTTCCAACCGCTTTGAAATTTTTCCAACTGCTTTGAAAATTTTCCGACTCCTTTGAAAATTTGCCAACTTCGTTCAACTTTGGGGGGGGATCATCCCCCCCCATCCCCCCCCTTGGGCCCGTCCCTGAGTGGCTAAACCAAAATTATCCCCGACATTGGATAAGCCGTGGTATGCCAATTTCCTGGCCGGCCAGATGTATGGACTTGCTATTTCTACATTTGAGGACACATGAAATATCTAGTGTATAGTACACCAGTGATGACAGCTGAGGAATTGAGAGGGCGAATGCTGACGGCTGCTCAGCACGTAAAGAATAACTTTTTAACACGGGTAATAATTTCAGATGTATAGGGGGAAATCACGATCATCAGCAATGATGGAGCGACTGGAGAGAGAGAGGCCGTGACTGCGTGCATGCACACGAAATCGAGGAAGACGATTTGAGCAGGATCTTTAATTTGTTTAATTTATTTTTATCTCATTTCAACAGAAAATATCGACCATCAATTGTAATATTAGAACTAAATTATCAGGTTTTTTGGTGAAAAGGATGAATAGTGAATTTCAATTGATTACCTCATAATTGTAGTAGGCTTTTTCATTACTTGGTTGATCTAACCAGTAGTGATAACATGGGTCATTTTTTAGGACCCCGAAAAAGGCAAAATTATTATCCGAAAGCTTGGGTATTACAATTAAGAGGTTTTGAATATCAATCTTTATGCTTTTGACCAAAAAACCGATAATTCAGTTTTAATAGTCATGTTCATTATATCGATATGTTTGTGCTGAGCATCATTAAAGTTTCATTTTTCATCTTGTTCATTCAATTTTTGTTGGAGAAAGATGGACACAAATAATTTGTGATCGTACTGTCAGCGGTAAATCTTCTAATTCCTATTTGAAAAAATAACCATATCTGATCGTTGTATCAGCAAGCAACTAATAGTTTGGAAATTTACTGTGATGTCACCTATTTCGAGGATGGCCGAAAGTGATCGAACCATGGCCCGCTCATGAATGACGAGTGAAATAGAGGATATATCTGAATGACTCAAAAACGTCTGTTACCTTCTCAGTTTTCCGGTCAAATTTTTTCATTGCATAAGAACTTATTTACGTATGTAACTTTTGAAAATCTAACGAAACAATGAAGTTTTTTCTTACATTTGTTTATAATACATTTTTCGAGTAATTCCCAATTCTTTCATCAAGATATTATGAGAAAAACAGTTGCAGCCATTTATGACCATTCATATCTCGGGTTATCTGAATTTTTAGTAGGTATATACTTTTAAGCAAGAAGGGATGACCATCTCCTCAGCTTAAAAAAAAATGTATTGAAAAGTCCAGTAGTTTTTACCAAATTAATAATTTCCTATAATGAAGCAGAAATTTTCAAAAAAATTGTAACCATAGGATTTCGGACAATGATGTTTAGTATCCCCTTTGAAGGATCACCAAACACCCTGTATAACTTGGTTTTATAAACAAGTGAAATATTCCAATTTTCCACAGATCCGTTGCAAGATGGTTTTGTGTCAACCGAGAATTGAAATGCAACCTCTGCTTGAAGACCGGTTATTTTATGCCAAAACTTGACAAGTTCCACGCTTCTGCCCCATATAGAAGGATTGGGAGTACATGATGTACGAAATGATTCGAGTATGGATATTGGGGAAGAGGTTGCAGAAGTATTTGAATTAGTTATGTTATTATATGGAAATTGGTGAACATCCTCTGGGAGGTTTGCAATTCTTTTGTGATTTTCCTCGGGAATCCAAACTCCCATTAAGATTTTTTTGTCTGTTTGTACAAAGCTTGATCTAATTTTGGGAGTAGATATTCTAAAAACAAATAATTTTTCTGCAATCATATTTTTCTCGGAAAGAAGAAGTCTACAGTTGTACAGCCGATGAAGACATTCGAAGTCCCAGTTATTTATTCTAGCTTTCCTGTTTCCTGTCCTCCCGAAACTCACTTCATGATTCTATGATTGCCACACCGTCGCGTCAAAAATAACAATTTTAGAAGAATTGCAAACACAGCGCACCTCATAGATACTCTCACAATCATCTCGTTCAGGAGCAAGCGATATTGTATATAATATTATATATATATATATATATATATATATATATATATATATATATATATATATATATATATATATATATATCTTGATACAGCGGGACATATGGGGACCGAATGTACATATCGTATGGATCGCATACATTGATATACATTTGCATTTGGACGTATACATAACCATTCATTTAATTATGTATATTGCAGAAACTGATTTATATCGATTTTTTCATTTCTTATATATTCCGGTACATATGGGTACCACCCGAAATGGATACAGTGGTAACTATTGGGACCGCATTAGATTTTTTCGAAATGTATATTGCCACGAAGATACTTACTGACACCATGGCTAATAAAATTTGGAAAGATATTTGTTTTATTAGTTGAAAATAGGGTATAGATAATATGTGTTAGTTTCAGGTATTTCATATTTTACTCGAATTAAGAAAATCATTTTTTCTTTTTGTCTATGTAAATATAAAGATTTTTTTTAAATTATGAAACATTCTCTCGTTTGTACATTCTGTAAGTTATCCAAATCGTTTCTGTTTCGATATGAAATACTTGATTTCACCTTTCACATGGGTTTGAATTTGACTGATACAAAATGAATGCTTGGGGAAAGACCAAAAATATACTCAACTTTGAAAAGGCACTCTGAGTATATCATGATTTCTTTGTGAATTTTTTAATAATCCAGTTTTGATCCCTAATATGATGAGTGCCGATTAATTCGATTGTTTTTTCATTCACTCTGGAATTTGATAGAAAATTTGATTTTGGTATTGTAGGTAGGTATGTTAGTTCAATATTAAGATAATTTTCTATTTCAATCAACATTCGAAGATTCAGTGAAGAACATACAGAAAAAAAATCTGATTAATTCTAATTTTGTAACATTAATAACGCCACATACACATGTGAAAATCTCAGCATAAACCAACTGCTATCAAGTTTAACTTCCCTCTATATTCATATAAAATATAGCAAATTTTGAAAAAAAAACAAAGTACTTATTCATCATATACAAGGAGTTTTTACGTTCGGGTTATTCATTTACGAAAGTTGGTAGGAATGTAACCCTCTGAACTTGTCACCCTAGAAAGACTGCTATCGTGGCAGGGAATGGGATATATTGTCCGAGGATTTCACGATATCATGATATTTCATTAGGTAATCATAAAAATTATAATCCTGAGCCGGATTGATGAAAGTTTCTTGAATTCAATATTTTTGTCGCAATTTCATCGAAAAATGTTCAAACGCGAGAATGTTCATTGTTTAAACCCTGTGCATTTTCATAAACAGAAAGAAAAAACTATAAAATTCTTCCCTAGTTTGAGTGAAATATGAAAATAAAGCTTGAAACTGACACATATCCTCGGTAGCCACAACTTGACTAACCTTCATTGAAGGAAAAATAATAATATCGCTAGCATTCGAAAATATTCTACACTCGATATCTCAAAAGGTAAGTATCCTCGTGGCAATGTTACTTTCAAGATGTCCCATATTTACCACTATATCTGTTCTTGATGGTACCCTTTGTGTACCGGAATGAATATGAAATGAAAAAATCGATATAATTTTATTTCTGCAATGAACATAATTAAATGAAAGGTTATGTATATTAGAAAATGTAAATGTGTATCAGTATATGCGATCCATACAATATATAGTGGGTATCCCGGACCTTTCAGACTAGATAGGTAAAAATGTTGTGAGGAGTTCTGGGCTCGGTTTTCGTGAAATCCGTTTCAAGATATTATCTTCATTTGTTTAGAAGAGGTAACAACATTTTAATATTTTATCGAGTTCGAAGATGACTTTTTCATTTTCGAAAATATCTGAAAGAGTTTTAAAACTTTCAACAAGCACTTTTCGACTAGAAATATCGCAATATTTTCATAATAGAACATACATGATAACATTCGTCGAAAACCATACATGAAATAGTTCGTCGAAACCTTGTTTCTGGAAGCTTTTAAAATATGAACATATGAGTTACAGAAGGGTTGATGAAATAGCCGAAGAAGTTACATTATTTAAAAGTCAGATATATGCAGACCGAATGTATATTTATTTTATGGATGTTGCATTCTGGATTATTTGCATTTTCAAGTATACATAAAGATTCTATTGCTTCTGTTCATTGTAAATGAATACATTCGATTTTTACATTTCCTATATATTCCGGTACGACCTTACATTTAAGGACCAACAAGATATACAGAAACAGCGTTTTACGAGAATATTATGAGAGCCGCATTAGGAGGAAAGATCTTCTGAAATGCCATGAGGATAGGTACTTACTAAGACTTAATTTTCCTCAATATAATGACTAGAGGAATAGTTTTCAGTTTTGAGACAAAATTGCAGACACTTTAAGTGAAAAGTTCAATGAGTTCCAGTCAATCTGAATATTGAATATCGTATCAATACAACTAGCAGTTTCCACACGCTGCTCGTTAAAATTTATGAAACTATTCACAGGTGGTTTGTTTGATCAAGAACTGTGAAGTTTTTTTAAAGGAAACGAACAAATGGAAAAACAAAAAATTGTAATGACCAACTAATAGGTCTGTAACCTTAACTCAAAAACAAAGAAACATCATGGTATAATTCGATTATCACGAAATTTTTCATTTTGCACATGCATTCTAGATATCCTTCCTACAGAAATGGTTTGAATCTCGTATCAAAATCTCCCGAATAAAAAGTATCAAACTACGCATGAAAAGAGATTTCCAGATCAAATCCAATGTTATCGTCTTCGGGCGAATTGTTGGTTGTTACATCTAACATGAAAAATTATCTTCTGTCTTTGTTTGTGTTTACGTTAAGCAATGCAGCTGTTGTGTCGTATCGGTCACCGCTTGATCATAATGATTTAAAAATCGTAAACGTCGAAGCTTCCGACTTGAGGAGCTGAGGTATTCGATGTTGCCGGCAACACTTTTTTAATTCTTGTAATGGTTGTTATTTCATTATGAAATTATCGTTATCAAATCTCCATTCTAATTGCATTTTTTCGAAGTTTGCACTCCAGAATAGCGATTAGGAATTAAAGAGTCGCTTTTGCGATCAGACAGGATTTTGATATTTGGTACAACTCGCCCAGAGCGATTGGATTTGAGTATTTTGCTAAACTCACGGAGCGATACTCAGAACACATCAGAGTAACCAGGCCCCTCTTCCGCCTAGGGCACGATCGATAGGGGCCACGCTCAGATCAATTGTTCTGAATCAAGAATAACGAAGATTTCCTCAATAATGTTTGGAAATTTCCCATTTCATAGAAAATTCCCTCATATTATTATAGAACTGATTTTTTCGAAAAGATCTGAACGGTTCTTTCCTTCAAAATTCCCTTTTGCGTACTAAAATTACTTTCAGGTAAAAGGGCGGGAGTGATCATTCACAAGTCCAAATGGATTGGAATTCCCAGTTTTCTATCAACAAGTTCTCGAAGGTTGCAATTTTTATGACCCTTGCTCATACTGGCATACACTAGGTAAGAGCAATTATTAGCCTGTGTTATTTGTTGGGGTGGTTAGCCATAAAACATCTGTTCGAACCGTGTTGTTGATCACATTCTTACATTATTGTATTCATTGGGAAGCTTCCGGAGAAATCCCCATTTAACCACATAATTTCAAAAAGCGCTACAAGACAAGAAATCAATGGCGTATCAGAGGGCTCCACAGAATTCGCGATGCTGGTAGGTTCGGCACCAAAGGGGCTACCAAGCCAAACTAAAAGCATGAAATGACGCCCCAATAATTTCATTCTATTGAGGGGTTTCTCAATATACCGTCAAGCTTTTCGGTACTCTCCTTAAAAATGTCGCAAACATGTTTATCAGACTTTTGAGCTTACTCAGCTTTGGACAAGAAGTGGCCAAAAGCTTGGTTATCGACAAGTTGATGGATATGTTTGTACAAAAAAATTAAAAAAGGTGATCCAATTTTCTTATAAAAATGTTTTCAAATTCTTACCACATTGATGTGTTTCTACCTACACCATTTTCAAGTGTTATTCAAAAACCGTCAAGTGTATTTCAGATTAATCACTTTAATTTCAGAATGTGTCAATTGAATTTCAGATTAGTCAATTGAATTTCAGAAAACATCAAATGTATTTTGGATCACTCAATTGAATTTCATTTGATATTTTCTAAAATTTTATTGACAAATCTGAATAAATGGTGTAGTTTCTAGTTACTTTTATATCAGAATTTACATAATTTCGTTTAGAAATTTTTGTTTTCAATATATAAATTATTTTTATTACATTGTTCTCATTATTTCTCTATGAAAAACTTCAGGTAAAACTTATCATGAATAATAGATCTATAGAGGACACCCCAGATGGGGGGAGGCCGAATTTTGCTCCACGCCACTGCAAGAAATTTCAGGGCGAAATTCTGTAAATCGGCAGAATTCCCCCGACTTGATAATTAAATCACATCACGGCATTAGCGGCGGTAGGGAATTCCTCTGTATTTCTATTTTGAATGTGGTATTCTTCGTAGGTGCCCCATTATCCTCATGTGCCCAGGGCCTCCAAAAGGTTAAAAACGGCCCTGAGAGTAACTCGTATATATCAACTTCTTGGCTTTCAAAATGTTTCTCTGTAATCGACATTATCATATGCGAACAAAACTTTTAGAACTTGCGTTTTTGCTGAAGGTTGAAGTTGAGCTTGATGTCAGGAAAGGGTATGATTGAGGTTCCATCATGGTCATCGATTTCTAAAATATGCCACTACCTTTTCATTAACGAAAATATCTGAAAACGATTTAAAGGTAGTACAGGCAATTTTTCCCTGGAAATAAAGCACTTAATTCCATTTTTTCATATAGTATGAAATAACAAATTTTTCATTTCAAATACGAACGCAATAAACTAGAAATTGAAAAAACTGAATATGATGTCATAATCCTAGTGAAAAAATGGTTCTTAAAAATTTCAATCGTTTTTAGATGTTTTCGAGAATGAAAAAGTTATGGCCTAATTCCGAAATCTAGTCTAGAAGTACCAAAAACAGCCAAAATCAAGCAATTTGGGATGTACTATATACAGGGTATTTCATTGGTGAATTAATATACGGTAACCTGAGCTAGAACTACCGTAGGAGTTTCAAGAGATACTTTCATCAGATTGATTCGTTTCGTGCTCGAAACTTCAATTATTCTTTTGGATGATAAATCTTGAGTAAGACCACTATAAAATGTTGTATGTTTCAGTAACTCGAATACAGTTTGTTATTTAAGGAAGATCATAGGCATAAGTCAGGTTATTATTTCATTTTTTGTGTTTATAACTATCGATACTAGCAGAATATTGAAATTGAATGGAATCTCCAACAAACGGTACACGCATTAGAAAATTAAATTCCTCAAAGAATGAAAATATTATTTCCAGGCAGGAATATCTGTATTTCACGTGAAATTACTTGTTTTAAATGTACACTGGTCCTAATAACAACCATTTTATCTAAGTATTCTGAAAACGGTATCCATTACAAGAGATAATTTCATCAGATTGATTTGTTTCGTTCTCGAATCTTCAATAAAATGGTGTATATTCGAGTAACTCGAATACAATTCGATCCTTGAGAAATTCAAAAGATATAACTTAGGTTATGATGTTATTTTGTATTTCTGTGTTTATGAATATCCATACGAGCGGAAAATTGAAAATGATTGGAATATTCAAAAAACTATTACTGCATTATAGATCAAAATTCCAGAAAGAATGAAAATGTTATTCCCAAGTAGATTTGTACTTGACCAAGAAACTCCGTATTCGATATGTACACTGGTCCCAATAATTACCGTTTTATCTATTTCGGAAACGGTACCCATATCTACCTATACACCAATGGAAACAAATTGGGACCGGTCCTCGCATATACCACAGCGTCTAAAAAAATATTGGGTCCGGTCCAAAAAGTACCAAAGGTCCCCACATTTACCGCGGGATCTCCGAATCGGTTCCCATATGTCCCGCTGTACATATATATATATATATATATATATATTTATGCCGATCGGTCTTTTCGAGGACGTTTCATATTTTTTCTATATTTGGAATTTTATGACATAGTTAGATTCTATTGTTGATGCTGAACCATATAATCCGATCAATTTCGCCATATGTGAATTTTTTAGCGAACTATATGGAAAAATGCATGTATGTGGCAATTCGAGGACATTTGATATATTTTTTTTTCAATTTAGTTTCATCGGGTAGTGTATTTTCCTTCATCTTTTTGATGAATTTCGTTGATTACAACTTCTTCAATGCTTTTCTGAGGACTTTCTTGATATAACACATAAAATAAATTTTTATTTGCCAGAAGACCTCGATAGCTCCCACTTTATCGGGTGACTCCATAGTATTTCAGGTGAAAGTTGAAAGCTAGATAGGTTGCTTGAAGGGGTCATGGGCGGTCCCAGGGGGGGTCATGAACCCCCCTCCCCAAAATTTTAAAATTATATTCCTTATAGTGAGCTCTTCGTGCAAGAAAACCGACCAGAAAACTTCAAACCCATAACGGCGACCCCCCCCAAAATTTAAGGCTAGGACCGCCCTTGCAAGGGGTACGCCGCACTGCAACTATTCACCTTTTTTCAACACTGGACCAGACACGTCCCGCTTTCAAGAAGCGTTGCTTTCAACCAGGATCCCAAAATATTTTTTCGAAGTAGCCTATAATTTTATTTGGGTAATCCATCCCCCTTTCATCCTTTTTCTGTACTTTACTTTCATATCAAAGGAATATTCCGCATCAATAAAAAGTTCAACCGTCGTGATAGTAAATCTGGTGAGTATCTCATAAATATCTGTGTATACAATGGTTTTATAGGTGGTAGTATTTTCTTTCTCAATATCATTTCCCTGTTTGCATTGTAGTAAAATGCTTTTGTATGCCCACTTCCTTGATTATGTCATCGCTTATGAAATTCACTGCTGAGCTCATTCAGTAATGCCCACACAAACTCAATTTCCTAACCTAATCTCAACTTAATGGGTTTTTTTCGTAACCTTCTGACTCACCTAGGTTATTAAAGTATTTCCACCAAAAGTGAATATTGGTATAGCAACAATGACGTACATCTATCACAATTTTTCAGGGTAACATCCATCAGTTCTAACAGATAAACTTCTTGGCCCATCAAACCTTTGTTGATTGACAAGCAAGGATCCTTACATGTTTACACCATATCACATAATCATTTTGTCACAGTTCATTTCTGGACACTCATATTCAAGCTTTCATTCTATGGTATCTCCATTCATCGAGATAACATAAGCGGTGGCTCTTCAGTGGCGGAAGGGTCTGCTTGACTAGAAATGTTAATTCTGAATCTGTCCATTTTCCGACGAAATTCACAAAAAATTTGAAGGAATAAAATCCTCAGCGGCCAAGATTGTACTTATATTGTTGGACCTAAAATATGCCAAAGTAGTCGCAATGGTCGACCCTGATTATTCGGCACGGAATGATCGTGTAATCTCGATTTGGTTCGCTGTCACAGTTGTCGGCAAGGGATGATTACAGTAATGAATGATTACTCTCGTCTCAATAAGTTGTTCGTAGAGCGTTGTTATCGTTCGATTCACTCGTGAAGGATTAAGCTGGGTTCCCAGAGCTTCGTAGTGCCGCAGGCGACAGCAATTCAGCCAATCAGAGTATGTGAACAAAACTTCCCCTGGCCCCTACTTTTTCATAAACTCCGTATGAGTAGTTGATATTCGCCGGAGTGAACGATGAAATAAATTGAAGATTTAAGTTTGTCGAAGAAACCGGTAGTAGGAGCTTCAGGCATACATCGCTACATGGCGCAACTATGTGGTGATACTCAAAAGCGTCTTCTCGCATGGCTGTTAGAGCTGGCCTTCGTGGTGTTTGTCATTTTTCATTGTGGCTGTGGCTAAGTGGCACTGATGGCACTATGATGGAATTGGAGTAGCACCATCACTTCTCTGTTGCTTTGAAATAATCTACAGACTTTGGTCTCCACTAGTCTAATGTTGAGTTTGTGTGACATAGACTCATGAAAAAGATATGAATTTTTATTCACGGTGCTTCGAATGCGTCAGTGGTAATGGTCCCTAATTAATGCAAAATCTGCGGTCTACTTCTCTCCTTCCTGAAGAATAAATAAACTTACGTTGGTCTATCTGAAACATTTGTTGATTCTCGTATCGATTGATGTAATCTTCTGGCTCTATTTCTGATATTTATATTCTCTTGGAATCCTAGTGTTTCTATAACCTTATCTTAAATTTTCAATGAGTTTAATGAATACATTAAATCATCAGATGACAGGCAGAACATTTATAATGAAATATAAAAACAAAACATAACACATAGAATATAATGATATAGGAACAGAATGTCTGACTTACTTACGTAATTTTTTTTTTTTATTTTTTCAACTATAAACGCAATGAATAAAAATAATGCTCTGCGGCGAAGTCCGATGTTACATTCTACAATAATTTTTTTCTCAAATTTTAATGAAGCCACTTATATATTAAAACAGCCGCCCTATGACAGAATGAACATTAAACACGAGATGTCAAAACACATCATATGCAAAACCATTTTTACTTCGGCTCGTTTATTGTAAAGACCAATCTACCATAACCCTCACATCATAATTTCCCCAACAATCTTCGTTAAGGAGAAAATAGAATGAAATCAAATCGATCGAAAGTCTTTCTCTCACAAATTTATTCAAAAACTACCGGTTTCGGGAAGTCTCATGGCATCTTATCCACAATGAGTTCCCTAGATTAATACTATATGCTTATATAACTGGCCTAATAATGGCCGGAACTACAGTGACTTTATACAATATTTGAATAAAGTCACTGTAGATGCCAAAATTTCTAGAGACTTTTGTAAATTTATTGGTACCTTTTTTATGAATATAAATAATAAATAAATAAAAAATTAAATGAAAAATTCAAATTGAACGAAGTTTAGTTCGGGCAGTTGGCAGACAGAGGGCGCTTTATTCGACTCCATTATTATTATATTTTTCCTGATCAAAGATTAAAGAGTATACTCTATAATCTTTGGTCCTGATAAAACCTCATACTTTTCTACTCTAATCTACAATATATGTCTCATTGGATTCTGAATAGTCCCATTCAGAGTCCAATTTGATTTTGAAGAGAATTCATTAAATAAGCATCTAAAAGTCAAGCGCCCTCTTTCATCTTTCTCCCCTAACTACTGACCATTGAATAACTACAGTTACCCAGCAAAAACGGCGATGGAAATATAACTCTCATATGCGATGTACTCTTTACCTCTACACGAGCTCGCATATGCATCCAAAAGTCCTCCACATCAAGTACGCATTTCGGAATAATGAGTAGTTGAATATGCGATCGCAAAACTGGCCACAATGATACTCCATTTCTTGTCACATTTGAGACGCCCATGCGAGTTAATTTTGAGACCACTTTTCTTTCTTTCTTTTTGACGTCGCATAGGAATTTTGATGTGATACTAGAAGATATCTTCAAATAGGGAGCCATTTCTTTTCGCATTTGGGACATATTTTGTTATACTCATTGCGTTGACTAATGAGAGGTTTTTTGTGATAAATATTAAACCATTTTTAATTCTGCCATTTCTTATCGCATTTGGGACATATTTTGTTATAATCATTGCGTTGACTCATGAGAGGTTTTTTGTGATAAATATTCAGATTCAATTTTGTTACTTTATATATGTGACGTTATTCGAAATTTTCAATTTCAATATTCATTTCGTCCAATAAGAAGATTTGCTCCCAATTACATTATTTTTTTGACTGGCGGAGAGCAAATTTACCAATAATAAATTTACATATATTTTAGATTAAATCATTGACTGCATGAGGATAATGAAAACAACTATAATGATTAATAACATTAATATAATAACAAACAAAAAAATGGAAAAAAAGTAAACAAAAAAAGATGCAAAATAGGTTTGAGTACATAATATAGTAAGTTTCATCATCTGTCTTTCTTTCCTCTGCCTGGCATGTCGCAGCCATTCGTTCACATATCATATTACGAAGTCTTTTTCCGAAATGCCTGTACTCTTCCTCACCACATCTGAAAAGAATGAAAGTATAAGTTGAAATAATTCTTCTTTTTTTAAGCAAGTTCAAGTATTTGAGAAATTATATTAGATTATAGAATGATTGTACCTTTATTTTCTCCAATCGATAAATGATTAAGAAACCATAATTTATAACTCGAGTTATTTGAACAATTTCGTTCAACTATTCAATTCATTGGTTCAACATATTCCAATTGATGAGAAGATAAAAAAATAATTGTCAACGTTTTGAATTTTTATCGTATAAGTGTCTGAGGGTTGGTTTCACAAAACTTCGTTAAATTAATTGGAGACACCGCATTTCGTTAAAACTTCAAAACGAGTAATTCGATCGGTTCGAATTTACGTAAGGTTGTTGAATGGTACAATCAAAGCTTTGTGAAACCCACCGTAAGTCATTGAAAAATTTCTGGACAACAAATTTACAAGAATTATTTGAATAACTGCAAAGGTTGTGTTTTACAGTATCGCGGCTACACCTCAAATCAATTTTGAAAGAAAACCTCAAATCAACTACTCACTGAATGAAATCTTCATAACGGGACTTTCAGCAATTTTATTATTTGACCTTTGGCCCGTCCTTGAACAAAGTTCGGCAGTTTCGTCGGTGAAAGTCCTTTTGAGGCATCTTACCACGAAATCTTTGCTGCCGTTACCCCCAACGTCCTCATATGTTTTGTACGGAAAAATCTTGAATTTGGATAAGGTGAACATTAGTTTTAGAAATTATAAGACATGAAAAATCCAAATAATATCAGATTTCATAGCAGTTTAACTAAAAATATAATAATTAGTGCAAATCTAGGCTTTTCAAATATAGTGACATAAAAAAAGATATTAATTACTGAGAAATCTATACCGATATCACATAATATTTAGAAAAATTAGACCAGTGGAGACTTAGTTTCTTTCAAGTACACTTACTTTCCCAAAAACCAGAATTTAATTTCATTCGAATGCTTCAATTGTGTTCTTGTGAATTTCGCATTGAATTTCTCCAATATTGTTGAATCATTCCTCATTAATTTGAATTCCAGATGATTGAAATCGATAATAAATCGAAATTATAAAAAATTGGAGATATCGTGAAATGGTTTTCACAAAAATCGAACCCCGGACTCCTTTCATCATTTTGACCTGTAAGTCCAGAAGTACCACAAAGAGCCAAAATCGAGCAATTTTGGATACAATGTACATGTACAGCACTATTTCAGACAAGTTAACTGAAACTAAATTTTTCGAAGGGTGCTGCGCAGGTCTATTTCATGAGATTTTCAAATATCTTCAGAACCAAATGAAATATAAATAATTCAACGGCAAACGACAATTCTCAGAAGAAAATTTTTTTTCCTAAATCAAAAAGTTCCTCGCCAACACACATATAAAAACTTCATTATATGTTGAATGAAATATCAAAATATTTAGTTCAGAACAATAGCTAAAAGAATTTACTTACCAACTGATGCACTCAAATTGCAGAAAACCAACACTAGTCACAAGATTATGGAATGGATCCAAAAGAAAAAACTCAAGTCTAAAAATTGTTATACGTTGAATCTGTCAGACGTAAACCTACCCCCCTTTCGTCTTACCAGTGCGAATTCCACGATCCACACCGGGTTCTTATCTCGAGAGAAAAATATTCCGGCCTACTGTAATTAGGGGCAATAAAACCCAGATGCGTTAGTTTCTCTACAGTTGAAGATCGAAGAAATACTTACTCGGGAGGAAATTCAGCATTTTTAATGCAAAATTTGGCATATTTGATTCATGTATAGCATATATTTTTTGCGTTGAGCATATAGCATATTATTGGGCATATCTTCGAAAGGGAAAAGAGAAAAAAATTATTGACGGACATTTTCTAATATTTCGAAATCAACAGATGAACAAGAACCGACTGATTTCAGTACTTCTTTCACTGTTACCCTCTTCAATGAAACGAACAAAGGAAGCGAGCAGAATTTATTATAGTCTCGATAAATTTTTATGAGTTTGCAAAAACTGATATATCTCAAGAAACATTTCAGGAGCATTTTTCTTTCAAATCTGCCCGAAAACTGCACTCATATTTTGTTCAGTTGTTATTTTACACCTGATTTTTTTAAATCGGATGTTATCGGGTAATCAGATGTTACCATTCCATGTCAGAATATGAAATTTCATCGAAATATCTGTCATTTGGAATTTTGAAAAATAAAGAAAATGAAAGAAAAATTGTTGATGGCACACCCTCAAGAATTTTTCAGAAATATAATGCACAATACACAAAACTCATACAATCACGGAAGTTCAATCTAAGTTTTTTTTTTTGAAATATAGATGAAAGTGAGACCAAGAAGCTCATTGTACAAGGTGAAATTTTTTTTGAATTTTCACCAAGCTTAACACTGTAATGGGGAAAAAATTGTAATTTTTGGAAAAATAAGAAAAAAATGTTCTGCTCTAAACTGAGCAGTTTTAGCTTGAATGTTCTGCATTCAAGGGACAACATGCGAAGCGAAAGTTGGCAGTAACAAAAATGAATCGATTTTTCCTAAAAAACCTAATGCAAATGGATATAAATATTTCAACGGATTGATTAAAAAAATGTCAGAATATGTGAAAGTTTGAGTTGTTTAACTCCTTGATGATGTAATGCATTTTTATATCTGAAGGAATTCAATCTCCTCCTAAATTCACCGAAAATGTCATTATTCATGTAGCACCGGATAAAGATTGACATTCTACATTACCACAGAAAATATGCTACTCAACGTTACCTAAATTGAATGTGATATACCTATTGTGATATTTACCTTATCCTTTCCTTCGACAAAATTTTTATTTTTGTTTGGGTCCTATTCCTTCATATTAGATTTGAATATTATACTTGCCGTAGAATAAGAACGATGTGAAAGTGAGAAATTTCGACATGCCTTTTTGGTCAATAATCTCACTTTAATTTTATAAATTGACATTTTGATAACAGGGAAACCTTAAAATTCAAGCATGATTAAAGAGACTCATTATTGACACTTCTATTTCGAAATAAAAAGAGTCAGTGCAATATTCTTTGACTAAATAAGAGATCGAACTGAGTTCCATTCTGCGGACCTACACAACCAAGTGACCAATGGGGAATAATCCGAAGAAATAATCTTCGATTAGCTATTATAATGTTCAAAGTTCGAAATATTAATTATATTAATTCAGGAAACATTTCAGAAAATCGTTTAATGTGTTTTGACAAAATATTTTCAAGTATGACAAAAAATAATCCTTCTGGTTCATTTACTCTTGTGAATATTAAACTTCTAAGAACTTCTTGAAAGCCAGGAAAGTTCTGATTATTGCTCAGTTAGTTCATCAAAGTTTTTCGATCGAAAAACTAGTCGTTCGTCAAATGTTAGCTGTTGTTATTTAATGGTCAAACTAATAATTATTCGATCTCCGGACCATCCTTATAGAAGTTCTCAGTTTTTTCGACGAGTTGTGCGAAATATTACAATGGTTGCAAAAGCGAATCGCTATGCTAAGTTTAATACTACAGTTCGAATGTTCGAATATTTAGAGGAAAAATCAAACACTTCTCAATCATTTCACATTTCCAATTAAATTATTTTTACTTTTCTGGGTGGCATTCGATTAGGAAGCTCCACAAAATTTTCAATTAACGCTGATCGAAGAGAGAGAGAGAGAGAGAGAGAGTTTGAACGAAAATTCAATCCCTATTTCAAATTCTGGTTCGCATTTCGCAAAATTCAACTTCTCGTTTAAAAAACACATAAATCAGATAAAGCCAAATTCAATGCACACAACACAAAACGCAAAATGCATCTACAAAAATGATTATTTCTCCAACATATTCTCTTGCACTCAAAAAATTTGAGAGAAGTCCGGGATAAGAATTTCTCATCCACGGCTGTATTAAAGAGCCTTGTTATTTTCGTTTACAAACCTGAACGTAATAAAATGGGAATGGTAAAACTACCTGCTCCCTTTGCCGCGTCTTCAGCAATTCGTACGTAATGAAATTAGAAACTGAGAATCCCAATACAGAAATCCATCTCTAATTAGTCAATATAAACTTCACGATAATGGAAAAAGCCATCATGTGTACTAAAATTTTCCATTCTACAACTTTTGTTTGAACCTTTTTTCGATGAACCTTCCTGTTTTCGAGAAAACGTAATTTTTTTCATATTTTCCCGATTTTTTCAAGGTTCCTGAAAATTTCGGAACCTTCATTTTTGATCATGAATTCCTATTCTCGTGACAATCATTATATCCAAAACGCAGCTCTTTCCGCAAAAAAGTGATTGATGGAGATTTTGATCATCTCATTGTTTCCGAACAAAACGGAATACTAATGTCACCTGCGCTTCATCAAACAAACTTCTACGGGCGCCTATGGGAGTTCGATTCCCGTATTGGATACATAATTTCAATCATACCATAACTGTCAAAAAAGGTACAGAGTGAAAAGAATTTGTGATTTTTTTAAGTGTATCATTATAGATTTTGGGGGACGGAATTGTAATACAAATTCAAGATTTTCCATTCTCATCCCCAATCAGTAGATTCTCATTGCTAGCAAATGAGAACGCCTCTATAAAAATGCACCGCTAATTAGCCACTATGAAAACCTTCTGATTCAGAAAAGTCATAATATTAATACAAACTTTCGATCTACAACTTTTGTTTGAAACAGTTTTCGATAAACTTTCTGGATTTCGAGAAAACGAAATTCTTAAAATTTTAAAACCTGCATTATTAGAGTACATTTTCGAGGCAATCAACAATCATCAAATAAAAAATGCAATTTTTTTTGTAATAATGTTATTTTAGACCTTTGTTTACTGTACTTATTGAGACAAGCAAGCGAAAATGGGTTATCTCGACGAGGGAATTGAGATCTAAATTCCGAAAGCAGGTAAAAAAAGGAGAGTCGTTTCTTCAGGGACTCTTAATGAGGGCCACATGTTTTATCACAAATAATTAAGGGAGATAATTTTCTCTTTACTTATCCAATATTCGCATGAATGTAAAGAAACTTCATTTAGTTCAGATTTCGTTTCTCAGTCAAGGAAAATTATATTAAATGATTTGAAGACACTGCCAGATCCTCCTACGATAATAATAATCTGGTGTTGTTGCGTGACAGAAATGATTGGTTTGTGATTCATGTGATTCAAAATGAAATAATTGTTTTTATTACGACGGCATTGGTTGTCCGAAAAGTTGATTTTTATTGAATTTTCATCTTCCAGACTGAGTTTTATTCGCAAAAATCTTCAGATATTGAGAAAATATTGAATTTGTCATACAAACTGTATTCTGAATATAAAAAATGACTTTCACAAAACTTGGATTGCTCGATTAAGAACTGTCAAGTTGATTAGAGTTATAGTGATTCGTTGAAATTTCATATCAAGGGATCTGATTGTTTCGATTTAACGCAAGTTTTTTTGATCGGACAATCAGAATTTTGTTGAACCCAACTCACCAACAAATTTTTTGAAAAATTTCGGCCTATTTCTGCAAGCTCTCATTTGAATCACATATGACCACCGGTTGTTTCAACCCAGTTTTATATTTCATTTGTTTCATTCTAATTAGGATTCTGAGGACTTGATAATATCAATATTTATTTTTTTTTTGTTACGTATAAAATTCATATACATAACGAAATCAATTACTGGAAAAATTTGTGAAAATCCCATCGACGGCAAAAGCTAAGCCCAGTTAAAATAGTTTCAGGCTTTCATGACCGGATATATTGACATTAAGAGAGTCTTCCGGGCTTATTGGCCGTGGTCTATTAGGAATTATTTCACCTAACGTTTCGCCCACAACTGCGGTAGGCATCTTCAGAGGATTCTTGGTCTTAGATTGTAGCTCGACCGCTGAATTTCCGAGAGTGACGCTGGATTCGATCCGCTATTTCAAACATCAAAAGTTTCTATCCTAGGATGAACATGGAAGCCATTGAGATATATAAACATAAGAACAATATGAACAGAAGGGAAGAAACTCCTTTGGTACATAGCGCATGGTTGCCGGTGTTGGAAAAGACCAAAATCAAGCCAATACGAAGTGGAAGCGATGGACCAATCAACATCGCGCGCGTAAAACCACTACCTTCTCCCGCCAATGATCAGGGTATAAGTGGGACCAACGGATCGAATCCAGCGTCACTTTCGGAAATTCAGCGGTCGAGTTACAATCTAAGACCCAGAATCCTCTGAAGATGCCTACCGCAGGTGAAATAATTCCTAATAGACCACGGCCAATAAGCCCGAAAGACTCTCCTAAGCCCAGGTACATGATTTGATACTACACCGCCTTTTCTTCAGATATATAAAAATTTTTTCGAAATAATGCAAATTTCCAGTAACTCATCATTAAGCTTCAGGAAATCTTATTTATATAAACTAATAAAAAAGAAACGAGTGGATTGGAAAAAGTGGACTACAGTTACATACTTCATTGAATCGCATTGACCAGTGGCTGTTTTAACACAGATTTTAATTTACTTCTGTTTCAAATTCAACGGATGAAATTCATATTATTCCAATTTTTTTTTATATTCTTTCTGACTTATCGAAAATTTCAAAAATAATTCATGAATAAGCTTCGGAACATCTTATCTGTAAAAAGTAATAAAAAATAGCTAATAGATTCGAGAAAGCGGACTTGGTTTGAGAGCACGTACCTAGGTGCATCTATTTGCTGAATTACAATAATTGTATCTTTAACTACTCACTTTGTTCAATTTATGACCTTAATAGCCTACTACATAAAACCAGAGAAGACTCTTATAATGTCACCACATCCGATCTTGATAGCCTCAAACTTCTAAACAAACCATAATTTAAATTTTCTCAAACGTCCTCAAATAGCCGACCCATTCGAGGACCGTCCCTGAAAAGACCGATACTTGCATCAGCAATTCGGGGACCGTCCTCGAATGGGTAAAATGTACTCGAATGTACCAATTCATGCTTCAAAATGTCCTCGAAAAGACCGATTGGCATACATATATATATATATATATATCTAATCTATACTCATTTTACCTCTCGGTGTTTGGGTTTATTATAATATTTACAACCTTATATCCAGTTGAAATAAGGCATTCACAATTGTGAGTATATCTCATTGGTAGGCTTCATCTTTTGAATTGTCATCCGATTGACCGTTGTGTTTCTGCTTCATTTTTTTCATCTCTTACATTAGAAATAAATCTTTCACAATGATAAGTCGATTCCATATTCCACATTCACATTCGTTTATGGCACTATTCTTTCAAATAATCATCTTTGTCTCGTCAAGCAACATCTTGATAGCTTTTACTCTATCATGAACCCTTCTGTAGATCTTCAAACTTCACAAGTCATTCAACTGAGAGAAATAGCTCTTTGAAGCATGGTATAAAAAAAAACTTATATGGTTGGCAAAGGGTCCCCGTATGGGATATCCGGTATAACGAATTTATCTCTCCGGAATGATAACAATGCGTTCCAGAAAGCATCAGGATAATAATAATATATGGACCTAAAATCTAGATGTAACATAGTGTAGTGCATCTAATGTTGAAATATAAAATAGACGATTACTAATATTGCGGATGCAGCACCTTTCCCAATGTTCATAAATATATCGTAACAGGTGACACAGATACAGAAGTACAACGTACTCTATTGTGAATTGACATAGTTAGTAGTGAGTAGATGTAGACTAATAAATAGTTAAGAGGAAGGTATTCTTATTGGGAACCCTTACCAATGACCCAAGTTACTACATGGCGATCCTGATGGCGAAGCCTGGGAAATTTTCGAACAATTGGTGTGAGTGTGAATAGGAAGAGAAGTGAAAATGGGGTCAAGCCAGTCAAGGCAGGAAAAGGAAGAAATTATAATCGCACAGGCAGGCAATAGTGGCGGCCAAACTAACGAACAAGAAAAAATTTCTACGCGAGAAGTGTGCGAGGTGATAATCTTAATCCTGGTGATAGCGGTGGCCAGCTCGTACATTTTCAGTATGTGCAGAAAGAGACTGGAAAAGAAGATTAGGAAAGAGGTGACCAGAAGCCAGATGTTGGCACCAATCGGCAGCGCCCAGGTGTAGCGTAGTGGTAAGCAGACTACAAAACGATACTAATGACTTTAATTGAATCTTTTGTTTTCGGGAATAATAGTTTTACCTAATTTTTTTAACTTGATGTATGGCAGTTAATAATTTAAATGAAATTTTGGAATCCCTGAAATCTATAAAAGTATATCTGAGGAAAATTGGCCCTGAAAGGCGAAAAAAGAAGATTCTCGATATTAAAATTAAAGAAGCCAAAATTATCTATGAACAATTTGAGGATGATTTTAAGGAAATTCAGAAACATTTTGCAGACGTTCCTACCGATATATTGAGCGCAATTCAGCAATTTTCCTCCGAAATACGGGATACATATAGTTCAATATTAAATGTACAGATCAAGGAGAGCCCAAGTTTGATAGAAATGGAGTCTTTCGATTTGAAAACTGCTTCATCTTTGCTACCTATGCTCAATGATAGCGAAGATACGACTAAACAATTGATAGATGCTACGGAATTCTATGATTCAATGCTTAAAACAGATCAAAAGCAGCATCTTATAAAATTTGTATTGAAAACTAGATTATTTCCAAGTGCTAAACTTCGTTTAAATAAGGAATATGCTTCAACATCTTCGTTAGTGGATGATATGAAAAAACATCTCCTCACGATTAAATCGGATACTACTCTCCAAACTAAATTAATAAATTCACGTCAAGGAAATAGGTCGATTGAATCCTTCGGTAAATCTCTAGAAGAACTTTTTGTTGATTTGACAATTTCACAGGCCAAAGGTGATGACAATGCATATTCGGTTTTGAAACCTATTAATGAGCGGAGTGCTATAAAGCAATTTGCGGACGGATTGAATAATAGACGATTAAGTACAATTATTTCAGCACGAGATTTTTCGTCTCTTAAAGATGCCATCCGTGCTGCACTAGACGAAGCTTCTGCTTCTACATCGGAAAATATTCAATCGATAAATCATTTTCAAGTACAGAGAGGTAGAAAATGGCAATATAGAGGCAGTGGCAGATCCAGAGGCCCATCACCTAGATTTTGTGGTAATAATTTTAGATATAACGACAATCATAAACCAGATAAATTTGTCGGTCATGCGCCATCGAATAATAGTACTCGAAATTTTGCAGGACGCTCTCGTGGTCAAACACAGAGAACATTCAATACTCGAGGGAGACAATCGAGTCATCATTCACAAGAAAACAGAGTCTTTTATTTGAATGGCAAAGATAACGAAATCGCACAGAAAAATTCAAACAATCTGAAGTCTTTTCTTGACTCCGATAACTGATTCTATATTCGCTTGTTTGGGTTTGAATAATGTAGAGTTTTCAGTGGAATCAGAAAAATTTAAATTTTTAATAGACAGCGGAGCTTCACTCTGTGCAATCAAATTGGATTCTATTAGAGACAAATCCTTGATACGCAAAGATAATCTTACCGTGAACGGTATTTGTGGAAATATAACAGCTATCGGGAATATCTCATTAGAATTGCATACCAACGGTGTTACTTTCGAACAATTATTTTATGTATTTCGAGATATCCCTTGTAATTACAATGGTATTATAGGTCAAAATTTTTTGCAAAAATATAAAGGTATAATAAATTTTGAAGAGAACACGTTAATTCTAAATAATCGCCATAAGATGGTGGAGGTTTCTCTAAACTCTAAAAATGATTCGGTGCTGACAATTCCATCTAGATGCGAAATCATTGAGTACTTATCAATAAATACAGAAAAAGAATGTGTTGTAATCCCTCAGGAAATATGTGAAGGCGTTTTCCTAGCAGGAACCGTGGTGAAACCAAAGCATAATGTCATACCTGTCAAAATCCTTAATACAAGAGAAACCGAAGTAACTCTCAAGAATTGTGTACCAGAAATTCATAATCTCGACAAATATCAAATATGTTCATTTAGCAAAATTACTGGAATTTCACCAACTAGAGTCAAAGAATTATTTTCATTGATAAACGTGAACGGTTTGAATAAGGAAGAACAATTGTCTATCGAAGAGCTATGTGCTAAATTCAGTGATATTTTCCATCTTCCAAACGATAAATTAACCACAACTACAGTTTTCAAACAAACTATCACCTTGAAACCGAATGAAGCACCAGTATATAGAAAACCGTACCGTATTCCTCATTCGCAAAAACAGGAGGTAGATAAGCAAATTGAAGATATGATAAAAAATGATGTTATAGAGGAGGCCCAGAGTGAATGGTCCTCTCCAATTTTATTAGTCCCAAAGAAAGCTGATAAAAATGGCAATAAGAAATGGAGGCTTGTAATCGACTTCAGATCATTAAACGAAAAAATTCAAGATGACAAATTCCCCCTTCCTAACATAGTAGACATTTTCGATTCGCTTACCGGAGCCGTATACTTTTCTCACTTAGACTTAAGTCAAGGTTATTACCAGGTAGAGCTAGCAGCTGACAGCAGACCGTACACAGCATTCTCTACTCATAAAAATCAGTATCAAATGAAAAGACTACCTATGGGATTGAAAATATCCTGCAGTGCGTTTTCACGGCTAATTTCAATTGCAATGACAGGATTAAATTACGAAAAATGTTTTTGTTATCTCGACGACTTGATTGTTTTTGGTAGAAATTTAGAACAACATAATCAGAATTTGCTGAAAGTGTTTTCCTGACTCAGAGAGGTTAATCTGAAATTAAACCCTTCTAAATGCGAATTCCTCAGAAAACAAATTTTATATTTAGGTCATATTATATCTTCTGAAGGTCTATCACCCGATCCTGATAAAACCAAAGTTCTTAAGTTATACCCAGTCCCAAAAAACACTGACGAAGTCAAAAGATTCATTGCCTTTGATAATTATTACAGAAAATTCATTAGAAATTTTGCAGAAATAGCTAATCCTCTGAATAAGTTATGCAGAAAATATTCTGAATTTCATTGGTCAGAAGAATGTCAAAGTGCTTTCGAAAAATTGAAAATCGCTCTTTCTACGGCGCCAGTGCTGGATTACCCCGATTTCTCAGATGACAACGAATTTATTTTGCAAACTGATGCAAGTGGAACATGCGCTGGTGCAGTCCTTTCTAACAAAAATAATAAGCCAGTGGCATTTGCCAGTCGACCCTTCAATAAATCCGAAACCAACTACTCTACTATAGAAAAAGAATTAGCGGCAGTAGTATGGGCAGTAAAATATTTTCGTCCTTATTTATTTGGTAGACATTTTAAAATTCGTACTGATCATAGGCCTCTCGTTTATCTTTTTAACCATTCAGATCCTTCTAGTCGTCTTACAAAATTTCGTTTGTGTCTACAAGAATATCAATATCATATTGAATATGTTAAAGGTTCAATGAACGGACCAGCAGACGCGTTGTCTCGAATAACTTCAACGGAATTAAATGAAATGAATCGGAACGTACTTGCTGTTTTAACCAGGGCCCAGGCTAAAGCATCAAGAAACCTTCCTAATTTAGAAAAAACTTCAACGAATAATCGGTCTGATCAACCAAATGTCGTTGAAATTTTGAAAAAACCCAATGACGGTAACGAATTAATCGTTCTGAAAAGAAACGATGATCTAAGTAGTTTTGGAAATACGGAGAACATATTGTCGGAAACAAGATGTGTATGTTAAGAACCAAATACGAAGTTAGTTTATATCCACCCAGATACTCCATCGATAATCTCGCGAGACGAATTATTGAGAGATTTGGAAGAATTATGTAGAAGAATGAATATAAACGAGTTAATCATAGCGAAAAATGAATATAATGCATTTATAGTGGAGTATTTTATGAAGACAATTGCTAAGATAAAATGGACCGGTCCACGAATTTGCATAATTACAGGTGTGAAAAGAATTTTCAATCCTGATACGAAGAAACTTATACTTAACGACTTTCATATTTTACCGACAGCAGGACATTCGGGAGTCCGAAAAATGATAAATAATATACGAAGATATTATTATTGGCCTGGATTATCGAATGATTGTGCCTCTTATGTGAAAAAATGTGCGAATTGTCAAAAACACAAGTTTAGTAAACCCATAAAGGAACCAATGGTAATAACACCAACTGCTCATTCAGCCTTCGAAAAAGTTTACTTAGACATTGTCGGCCCTTTAGAAAAAGATGACAATGGTTTTATTTATGTTCTAACTTTACAATGCGATCTAACGAAATTTGTCGAAGCATATCCTTTAAAATCAAAAGATACAGTAACAGTAGCAAGAGCTTTCGTAGATAGGTTCATCTTAAGATACGGTGTTCCCTCAGAGATTGCTACTGATCAAGGAACAGAATTCATATCCAATACAATGGCAGAGATTTGTAATTTTTTAAGAATATCTCATATAAAAGCAACTGCATACCATCATCAGAGCATTGGATCTTTAGAAAATTCACATAAAACATTAAACTCTTTTTTAAGAATACAAATGAGGAACTATGGCTCTTCGTGGTCTTCATGGATCCCATATTTTTGTTTCATGTATAATACATCGTATCATTGTAGCACACGATACTCACCTTATGAACTGGTATTCGGAAAAAAGTGTAATTTGCCTAATAATCTAGTGAATAGCGACACTGTCGAACCATTATATAACGCGGATTCGTATCCTCTACAACTCAAATTCAGATTGCAAAAAGCACAACAGGATGCAAGGCAAAATTTAGAATCCGAAAAATTCAAAAGAAAAGTGATATACGTTAGACAGATCAATCCGATAACATACGAAAAAGACGATTTAATTTTGTTGAAAAGTGAAAGTGGAAATAAACTGCAAAGTGTTTACGAAGGTCCTTTCAGTGTAATAAAAGATGATTCTCCGAACGTTCGAATCAGCAAAAACGGCAAAGAGTGCGTGGTTCATAAGAATCGAACTAAACCTTTTGTGCGCGAGGTCAAGGACAAGTAACAATTAAGAAATAAAACCTGAATGTGAGATCGGATATCCGATATCATTACAAGTCAAATGTTTGATGTATAGTTAAGCTAGGTTAGTACTATGAAGAGTAAGCAAAGTGGGTTCATTATTCTATTGTAATAAGGTTAATTAGTTATAGGAATTGGCATTGATAAAATTTTCATTTCCAAGTAATGAAAATTCTTCTTGAAATTCCGGGGAAGGTGTAGTGCATCTAATGTTGAAATATAAAATAGACGATTACTAATATTGCGGATGCAGCACCTTTCCCAATGTTCATAAATATATCGTAACAGGTGACACAGATACAGAAGTACAACGTACTCTATTGTGAATTGACATAGTTAGTAGTGAGTAGATGTAGACTAATAAATAGTTAAGAGGAAGGTATTCTTATTGGGAACCCTTACCAATGACCCAAGTTACTACAATAGATACCTACATTAACAGAATATGATCAACAAGAATGTTAATGTGTGCTGTGTGCGTCTCAATTAATTTCATTTCATAATTATTTGAACCTATAACTTTGAGTCAATTTCCCACATTTCAGATTCTACATACTGAGCAAGTGCGGAGCTTTCCTGGAGAGCAAAATATAACTCTTCATTGTGAATATTTTGGACTTGCTGGATATTACGCGGTATTCGTCAGAACATCACCACAGAATAAATGGACTTCATTCAAATATGTTTATTTGAAGGTAATCTTTGGTAATCATTTCGATCTTACTACAACTAATCTCAAGGTTGCCGAAATTTTATTATAATCGGCATAGGATAGGTAATTCAAAACTAATCATTGCAAATTTTCAAAAGTACATCGTATAGAATAAATGTTGTCCCACATTGAGCTAGCACTTTCTTGAAGATCTCAACTTACTATTACATTAATATTAAGTAGAATAGCTACTTTTGATGTTGGTGTTGGTGTCTTGAAGTTGCATTTTTTTATAATCTCTACTAATGTAAACTTGCCATAGTGACTTACTGAATAACTATGATCCCAGATGCAACGATTTTTGGTTCAATCTTGATATGACCCATTGAGATTGATATTATGATAAAATTTCAATTATATTCCTCACACGTACTATAGAATATAGTGCAGAGAAAACATTCAGAGCAACAAAACATCAATATTATTTTGAATCAATTGATATTGAATGGAAACGCATTACATTGGCTATTTATCATTTCAAATTATTACCTTTATTTTAATATTATGCACTACAGCGTTTATTGTAGGACAAAACACGAATACATAATGTTAACGTCATGTGGTAATCAAAATTGTCTTTACATTATAGGCTGACTGGAGCGAAAAGTTCGTTTTCAACGTACACGCTCAGAGCATTTTTCCTTGTGACAGGCACACTGGTGGAATCACCGTATTGTTTGAATATCCAGCCTGCATCCTTCTAACTGGCGACCGTGTCCGTCTTTTTGCACGACATCGTGCGGAAGTTGCTGCTCTGGTACCCCCTACGACTCTTCAGTACGTTGCAGAGCAAAGAGTTTTGAAAGGAAGCAACAAATTGAAATTCGACTGCGATCTTTTCAGTGAACATTTCATAGAATATTGTTTCGTTTACGTGAGTCAAGCCATTACTGGAGCTGTTGCTGATGTTAGAATGGATTGTGTTCCAACGCTTCCAGTAAGAGGTGAGAAAGTTAAGAAAAGTGATGCAAATCATCCATGAAATTTTTAAATAAGGTGAAGCTGCTAGCATATAAATATCTCCTAATCTGTGTAAATTCAGCAACAAATATTGAAGATACGTTTTTCAAATGTGAAAAAAGGGGTTATTGTCAAGTCCTTCTTCATAATAGACGAAAGTTGAAGGTGAATCGAAATACTTCTCAAAAAAATGTTTACCAAAATTCTTATGTATCCAACTGGAACAATAATCTCTGAACTCGACTCAATGGCAGAATTACACTAAAAGGAGCCCCAAGCAACCTTGCCTAATCTTTAGTCACGACAATGCATATTTTATGTAGTTATATTTGATTACCAGTTTCTAAGAAAAAAAAGGAAAATATATACATATACTGAAATCAAATATACATAATATATTAAAACAAACAATCATGAACATAATTAATTGAAACGAACATGAACATAACTAATTGAAACAAACATAACCATATTCGCCGAATATTTTTAGTACCATAACAATTTTGAGGAAATCTCCTGTTAATTTCAGATTCGCCGTGTTAATTCTATGTTCAAGTACATTTTGAAGAACATTTTATCTTTTCTTTCTTTCTTTGCTATTTTGATTTGAATCATCTCATTGCCTATTCTGCTTTATATCCTAGTCTATTTCTCGGCTAGAATTCTCTTAGTCTAACGCTATATCGCCAAACAGATTATATCGTAGAATATGAAGTATTACCTAGATGTTATACACCACACAGAAACGCAAGAGTTTCATTAAACTCGATTTTTAATTGCTTTATTTGGCTGACGTTTAAATTTGTAGTCGAACTAAATTAAATGAAAAATCAGAATTGCGAAGTTTCATTGATTCATGATAATCGCCTTGACTATTTGATTTGTTCTCATATTAACTTTTTAGAGACTAGAAATGGAGGTTGGGGTCCTTGGAGTCCTTGGACAACTTGTTCCAGTACTTGTCTTGGTGGAACCCGTAGTCGCTTTCGATTATGTGATTCACCATTACCTAGGTTCGGAGGAAAATTCTGCAAGGTGAGAATAACTTGAATAATATTCTTTTTTAGATTTTGTCTTTTAGGCATCTTCTTTTCTGTGTGCACCGTTTTTTATTCTCTTTTATACGCATGGATGCTTTTCCACTGTTTTCACTCATTCTAGAAGTAACTGGATGTCGTCACCGTTTTTTCGGAGAAGTCATGCCAATGCTACTGTCTCTTTTGTCACATATGGCCACGTGATTTTATTGTGATGTCTATGATTGTTGATAGAATATGGATGATAATTCTGGTTCCTCATAATAGCCCAAGGGTCTCCTTGCTCTGTCAACCAATTCCTTAATTTGTGTATTTTCGGTTTTTGTTCCCGTCGACAATCCATATGTCGGAATGATATCAGAAATTCTCTCACTTTCCATCATTTAGATTTATTACATTATGAATCGTTTGTCGAAGCCAGGAAATTCTATCAAGCACTTACAAAGTGAACCATCAGCGGACATATTTATTTTAATTTTATTCGTATGACTGATATTAGACAATTCTTCGAATGAAGAATATAGGTAGGAACTTAACAGCACTGCTGGTGTAGTGGTTATCATTTGAGATTCTCTTTTTAAACTAGGAACTTAATTAATATTTGAAAAATAATCTAGTCAGTCTCCCAACGAAGAATTGTTAATATTTTGTTTTTAATTGTGATTGTTTCATATACAAACATTTTAAGTGTTTTTAACTTGTCATACCAAGCGGTCATTATATACTCGTTTGTTCTCATTGTAGCCTGAGAAAGATGATTTTATTATGATGTCTATTATTGTTGATAGAAAATGGATGATAATTCTGGTTCCTCATAATAGCCTAAGGGCCCCCCGCGCTCTGGCAACGTCGTCAAAACAACTATTCAGTTGATTTGAAGAAATTCACATGTATCTGACAATCTGAGTGGATTCGACTCCACATTTATTTTTGCTGCTTCAATCGATAGGGGAAAGCAGGTAGGATCCGTACACTTTTTACTTGGAAGCTTGTCAACGAAACACTAATAATCATGCGGAGACAAGTTTAGCATGGTTGACTTGCCAACTTATCTAGTTTCAACTAAAATATCGTTCAATGTTGATACGAAGTGAAAAAATCGAGATTTGAGGGTTTTACCAAAATATGGAAATGGTACGAACGCACACTGCACACGGGGTATCTTCGTACATAGTTCGGGGCAGCCTCCGTACAAAGTAAAAATAAATGCCATTACATATAAAAAAGTATTTTATATTGACATCAATCGGATCAGATTTCAATGATTAATAGTTATAGGGCGGGTTTTTCGAAGCTTTAATTGTACGATTAAAAATCCTTACGTAAATTCAAACCAATCGAATCACTCGTTTTGAAACTTCAACGAATCGCGGTGGCTCTAATTAATTTAACGGTACAATCGAAATTTTGTGAAACCGACCCTAAGTCTTTAATGATCGGATATATTGATATTGAGAGAGTCTTACGGGCTTATTGGCCGTGGTCTATTAGGAATTTTTTCACATAAAGTTTCTCCTACATTTTCAGAGATTCTTGGTTTGAGATTGGAACTCGAATGCAGAATTTCTGAAAGCGATTCGGGGTTCAATCTGGAGGTGTTATTCATAACGCAGTTAAAGAATGTGGGATGTGGGTCGACGTGCGCGATGTTGATTGGTCATCGCTCTCACTCTGCATCGGCTTGACTTTGGTTCTGTTCAAGACCGGCAACCATGCCCTATGTACTAAGAGGCTTATCTCTCTCCTGTTCATGTTGTCTACATGTTTATAACTCAATGGCTGTCATGTTCATCCAAGGATAATAACTTTAATATTCGAAACAACCTCTGCCTTTGAAAAAACTACATTATTATCATTATTATTATTATTATTTATTGTAGAGGCATAAAACCTATAAACTCACAAGGTTAACAAAAAAAATAAGTATTCCACATATGAAGGCTTGAAAAAAAAATCATAAAAATATTTAAAAAACAATTCCTGAAATCATCACAAAAATAAGAAAAACATTGAAAAAGCACTTCATGAAGAACTCTCATGAAGTTTCCATCGATCGTAGCGGTTTTTAAACATGTTCACACTACTAGACTCAACCACAGAGCTGGGCAAACCATTCCACTGATCAAAGACCCTGTTGGTTAAAAAATTCTGACGCACACTAGTCCGGAATGGCTCTTTGGCCAGTTTATAGGAATGTGATGAATAGATGACGCAGGTTAACACCAAATTTTTTGTTTATGGCACGGTACGTCACTATCAAATCACCTCTCGCACGTCGCTCTTCGAAGGTTCTCAAGCCAAAAATTCGTAATCTGGCAGAGTAGTCGGGTCGATTATGAGAGGAAAACGGTATCCTCGTACATCACCTCTGGACAGACTCCAAAAGATTTCTGTCACTTTTTAGAGCCACCTACCAAGCAGGACCGGCAAACTCCAGAACTGGCCTCACGTAGCTCTCGTATAGCAGTCTGGACGCTGCAGAAACTGAATGACTTCTGGGGATTATAAGTGATCCTCTTGGCCTTAGCACAGATAGATGAGACATGATCAGACGAATCCAGGTTGGGGGTGATAATCAACACTAAGTCCCTGTGCATCTCAACCGCGTTGAGAGGTCTGCCAGCAAGTGTGTATGATACACGAGGGTTCCCCCTGCCCTTGTCCAAGACAGAACACTTGTCACTGTTGAGCGGTAATAACCAGTCCCTCGTAAACCGAACGATAGTGTCGAGATCAAGTTGTAGCTGACCGCTGTGTAATGATGGTTTTCCGTATAATTTAGTGTCATCAGCATACAACAGGCACCTGGACCCAATAAGATACGTGAAATCGGAGCTATAGTATAGAAAAAGAATCGGTCCAAGCACCGATCCCTGTGGCACATCACTCAGGAAACCTGTCCCTGTCGTCGAAAAATCTCCGCCAACCCTGACTTTAAAAGTTCTCTGACTCAAAGAGGACTCTATCCACATTAACACGCGACCACGAATACCTAGGTGTTCTAACTTTTTGAGCAAACGTCTGTGGGGCACACGGTCGAACGCCTTAGAAAAGTCCAGATATATGACATCTCTTCGAATTCCCTCGTCGAGCGCACTACTCCAATCGTTTACCGCAGAAAGGAGATTAGTGAGGGTGGAGCGACCTGGAATAAAACCGTGTTGTTCTTTTGGTATTAAGTGGTTAGAATCAGCAAAGTCCAAAATCTCATCTGCCAAGATTCGCTCGAATACTTTGGCTACTGTTGAGACCAAACTTAAGGCCGATAATTGATGGGCAAGGTTTTATCTCCACCCTTGTGAATCGGAGTTACAATAGCAGATCGCCAGTCAGACGGTTCAAATAGGAAGTAAAGAGGCTTAGCAGAACTCTTGGAACAACGAGAAAGTAAGAGCGGCTTGTACCCATCAGCACCCGGAGCAGAAGAAACATTCGGAGCCGACAGATGACTTTCAACAAGTTCTTCAGAAAAAAACACATCATTTAAATCGAAAGGACAGCGTGGGGAGTTTACGTGAGGCACATTGAAGGTTATCTCACTCGAGAAGTGGGAAGCAAATGTGTCAGCGAGAACATGGGCGCCCGCAGAAGGGGGCCAGGGGGGACCAAAATTAATTAAAAAATGATAACCGAATAGTTCGACGATACAGTTTACAAGTTCCTCAGATTTCACTTCTATCGGCAGTCCCGGAAGACTGTTTTTTTTTTGTTGAGAATCAATTTTACTTATGTTTCTAGATATATTTCATATATTTTTATGATATGATGAATTTACCTTTGGAAAATATGGATATTCTAAAATTTTTCCAAAGGAGATCGAATGCCGATAACGATCGCTATAAGACACTCAAAAAATAAACCTTTATACATCAATGCAGACTCATTCCTCTTGTACTGATAAAGAAACAATCCAAGAAAAATATAGGAATTAACTTCCTATCGAATTTCCTTAGACTAACAGAAGGCTGGTTTTTAGTTCAGAATAAAATATGCCTACTCGTGGTATTACGATTCGGGTATTTTTTTTCAGAATTATTATTATTTTTGTGTGTGCTTATCGTTTTTATTTATTTTCTTATAATTTATTAATTTTGATAATATATTTATGTTGTGTTATTTCGAATAATCTTTGAATTTCTAGTTTTGAATTTACGGTTTGTTTCATTTAATCTATATTTCATATTTCATTATTATTCATATATGGTTTTTATGAATATCATTTTTTCGAGCGTATATGTATATTTGTTTTTATTTCGTTATTACTGGTTGATTTGTCTTTAGTTATTAGCAATCATTAAATTTATTTCATTCCTTTCTCCATATTATTTATATTCAATTTTCCTCTTAATATTCTTTCATGGATTGTGATTTGTTTAGAAAACAGTTACCGTATTATCTTATACGTATCACCTTATAATGTTGATGTTAAGAAAATGTTGAGGTGGACAACTTAATAATTTTTAACAAATTCTGCGGGCGCTCATGCATAAATATAAAAAAGAAATGGAATACTGATGTCTGATGTCGCCTGCGCCTTATCGTTTTTCGACAGGGTTTTTGCCCTCCCTGAGAAAAAATTCTGCGGGCGCCCATGAGCCGCATGAGCGAGAACATTCGCCGACTCAAGTGTATTCGAACAGAGACTGCCGGAACCATCACGAACTAACGGAACTGAAATTTTGCTGTCAAGATTGCTAAGCACGTATTTGAAAAACCTCTTTCAAAATTCGAACTTCTAAGTCTTTTTTCATACTGATGACACGGTTATTTTGTTTATGGATGATACGTGAGGGGCTGTGTACAACCGGACGGAGGAGTGTTTCAATTTCGTGGTGTCGGAAATGTGAAAATTATTGCTAAAAATGAATCTACAATCTACAATACTAAATTTATAACTTTTGCATTGACAATTTATAATTGTTCACAATAGAGACCATTGCACCTATAGCTGTGACTGCGAGTCGTTCATTGAAGTGACTGATACCATTAAATATTTGGGTATACATGTTAACCATCTTCTTCGATGGAAAAACAATGTAATATATCTGCTGAAATGAATCAGAAGTTCGATATCCAAGTTTAAATTATAGGTGAATATATTGCCTCGTAAGATTCTCTTCACGGTTTATTACGCTCTCGTACAGTATGGAATTGTTGGATGGGGTGCAGCTTACAAATCCCATCTTGTTAATCAAGAAATTTTAGGAAAGTTCATCTTGAAAATAATTATGAAGAAGGATCGCTTATATTCTTCAGAGTTGCTTTTCCCGGAGGCTCAGGTTCTCACCTTAAAGCAATTATTCATTATTCTGTGAAAGTGCTCTGACAACAATATGAAAAAATGCTGCACGATTGGAAGGATATGAACAGTCTCATTCCAACAGAAGTCAATTATTGAGGGTACAACTGTACAACACTTTACCAGAAGAAAAGAGGCACGCAAATATCCTCAAATACTTCATAAAAAATATATAAGAAGTTTTTTATTCTCACTTTAGGATGGGACATCCTCGGTTCCTCTCTGTTGGAGAATGAATTTTTGTGGGTTTAAAAATGGATAATATAAAGAGAAAAAAATTTTTATTTAAAAAGAAAAAAGAATACCAAATTTGAATCAAAACACTTGTGAAGCTCATATTACAATTTAATATCATTTAGAATTTTTTACTACCTTGTCAAACTGCCAAGCACAAACCCTAGGTTTAATTGGCAGTTTTTCTGAAGTATGTATGTAATAGATAGTTTCAGGCTTTCACGACCGGACATACTGACATCAAGAGAGTCTTCCGGGCTTATTGGCCGTGGTCTATTAGGAATTATTTCACCTAACGTTTCGCTCACAACTACGGCAGGCATCTTCAGAGGATTCTTGGTCTGAGGTTGTAACTCAACCGCTGAATTTCCGAAAGTGATGCTGGATTCGATCCAGCATCGCTCCCACTTGCTATGTACCAAAGGAGTTTCTTCCCTTCTGTTCATGTTGTTCTTATGTTTATATATCTCAATGGCTTCCATGTTGATCCTAGGATAGAAACTTTTGATTTTCGAAGTAGACTCTGCCTTTGAGAAAACAATAACAACATAACACATAAAACAACATAACTACATAAAACATAAGAACAACATGAACAGAAGGGAAGAAACTCCTTTAGTACATAGCGCATGGTTGCCGGTGTTGTAAAAGACCAAAATCAAGCCAATACGAAGTGGGAGCAATGAACCAATCATCATCGCGAGCGTAAACCGTCTAACCTTTGGTCAAGGACTCTACTCAGTTTGTAGAAAAGCTGCACCTGTTGGGACCAACTGACCGACTCGTTAGTTTTGATGTCTTTGTTCACACTAGTTACCATCAGGGAATCGCTCAACTACGTGTCTGAGTTATTCCCGAATGACATAACAAAGCTCTTCGAACTTTGCATATCATCCAGCTCTAAGTCCTGCAATTGCAAATTTCTTCATGGAAAAATTCGAACAAAGCGCAATTGAAACGGCAACAAAGAAACCATCCACATGGCTACGTTATGTGGATGATACTTTTGTCGTTTAGAGTCATGGACTTGAAGAATTTGATGCTTTTCTATCCCATTTTAACAAATATTCAGTTCACTATGGAAATTGAAAAGGATGGTGCTCTACATTTTCTAGACGCCTTGGTTACTAGAAAGCCTAATGGTAAGCTAGGACACAGGGTTTATAGAAAACCAACCCACACTGACAGGTATCTACACAAGCAGTCCAATCATCACCCTCAACAGAAACGAGGAGTAATAAAAACACTCGTAGACAGAGCCCGACGATTGTGCGAGCCGGAATTTCTGGAGAATAAACTTGAACATCTACAGCATGCATTTTTCGCTAACGGCGGATATAATGCTAAGGAAAATCAGAGGGCAATAAGACCAAAACTTTCCACACGTGATGATAACATGTCACAACTCACCCCCAATGGAAGAGCTATCTTACCATATATCCCCAACTTGGCCAAATGATCAGAACTACCAAAGACAAAGTCGACCCACTCTCTCAACCCGGTATTTACAGGATACCGACAAAGTCTACATTGGTACAACGAAGCGAAGTATCAATACGATAATGAAGGAGCATGAATGATGCTGTCGACTCAATTAGACAGAGGAATCCGCACTAGCGAAACATGCTCTAACAGATGGACACAATATTGTTTTCTCAAAGGCAGAGGCTATTTCGAACTTCAAAAGTTTCTATCCTAGGATGAACATGGAAGCCATTGATATATTTAAACATAAGAACAACATGAACAGAAGGGAAGAAACTCCTTTGGTACATATCGCATAGTTGCCGGTATTGAAAAAGACCAAAATCAAGCCAATACGAAGTGGGAGCGATAGATCAATCAACACCGCGCACGTAAACCCACTACCTTCTCCCACCAATGATCAGGGTATAATTTGGGCCAACGGATAGAATCCAGCATCACTTTCGGAAATTCAGCGGTCGAGTTACAACCTAAGACAAAGAATCCTCTGAAGATGCCAACCGCAGTTGTAGGCGAAACGTTAGATGAAATAATTCCTAATAGACCACGGCCAATAAGCCGAGAGACTCTCTTAATGTCTATGAATATAATATTCTCTGTATTCATTGTGATCTCTAGAATTAAATAAATAAAAGGTAAACGAAAGTTTTCTTACGGAATATTAAGTAGTTCAAAAAGTAGATGAAGATGCATATTTTTAATTTTCGTGGAGCAAACCACGTTTAGTGAAATATTCCCATAAATATTATAATATTTATGTTAATATATACAATATGAAAGACAATTTCTGTATAGTTGGAAGGCCAATGATTCCAAATGAAATATTGACTTTGTGGAGGTGAAAAGGTAAATTATGGCCTTAATTTTCATGAATCAAAATTATTATTGTTTAAAGTAAAACATAATCGTCCCCCTTCCCTTCTTTTCTGAAGTCCCCTAATTTGAAAGTAGGTACTAATTAATATTCGAAAGTTCACCAATTTTGACTTTTGACCTTGGTCAAGTCCCTGAAATGTTTCGTGATTTGAAATAATGCGGTAAGGATATCCTTTTCCACACAACCTTCTTGGAAAACCGCACATACCTAAGATGCATAGATGCATACTCACAAAATGTGTATTCCCTTATCTAAACGAATTAAGGTGGATATTCACAATTAAATATATTTTTTTTAATGATTATTGCTTAATATATACAATCTACATTCTACAAATGGTATTAAGTAATTGTTTTCAGTGGGAAAACTACATGAGAGTGAAATATCCATCGACATTTCTACTCATCTTGCACTGTTTTAGTGTTGTGGAAGATCTTCGGGCCATGTCTTCTTCAGTTTTCTGGTGTTTTCTGATGTCATATATATAGGTTCTGTATAAGATCGTTTGAATTATTTTCCTTCTGGACGGTTTCGCGCAACCCCATAGTAATATACCATACGACCAGATTGGTTTGAGGACCGCTTCGTAGACTGTTAGTTTATTCTGCATGCTCCCAGAAGCTATGACACCTGTCGGAGCTTCATGTCTAACTGTTTCCTCTTCGTTTGCATATGTTTCTCCCATGTGAGCCTTTGATCTTGATCCAGATGTATACACAGGTACTTAACCTCAGTCTTTGTCGGCACAGTGACATTCAGAGTTACTCTGGAGGTTGTGAACGGAATATTCTTGATAATGGTGTATTTGTTGAAACATTATTTGGGCTGTTTCCATTATCTATGTTGTTGGTTATTACCGACGTTTCGGCAAGCATTCGCCTGCCGTCTTCAGGGTGTTGTTGGTCCTGAGAAGGACCGGTTGTTGCCAAACTTGTTCTGTCTGGACTTGTGCGCTCCATACTTTTTCAATTTCGCAATTACAGTGTGGGGATTCGAACGCGAGTTATCCGAGGTGCAATTTCCGAAATTCCACTCACTCTAACCACTAGTCTACCAAACCAGGTAATTATTATACGATTTAAGTTATATATTAATTATACTTTTTGTGTTAGAGGTCACCTTGACTTTTTACTACCTGCGCAGTTGGTATGCGTAGTAGGTTATTTTTAGGTCAGGTCTGGTTCATGTTAGGTTAATTGCTTCCTTGGGTCGGGTTCGTCCTCCTCAATTCAGATCTTAGTATGGGCACCCAGACATTCTTTATTTCCAGAGAGGGCGTGCTGATTGGGTTAGGAGTTATTGCCATGAAAGCTGCTTCTTTCAATTTTCTTCTTCTCCATCCCTCTTCCTTTGATATTATGGAAGCTTCATCCCATTTGACGTTGTGGTCCTCGTTCCGAGCGTGTTGGACTAGCCTGGATTTATCTGTTTCTCCCAGTTGAGCTAGTCTTTGGTGCTCTTTGATTCTGACCTTCAGGGGGCGTTTAGTTTCCCCAATGTAGGTTCTGCCGCATTCACATGGTATTTCATAGACGCAATTTTTGGTTCTCTGATTCTCGTTGTCAGGTTTCACCTTCGTGAGTTTTCCCCTGACAGTATCCTTGGTCTTGAATGTTGTTCTCACCTTGTATCTGTTACCAATTCTTCTTATTTTCTCGGATAACCCCTTCACATATGGCATGACAGAGGTAATCGTTTCGGTCGGCTCATTGTCTGTTGGTTGTTGCCCTACTGCCGCTTCTCTTGGTTCTCTGGCTTTCTGAAGTATCTTCTTGGGGTAGCCGTTTCTCTTGAGGGTTTCTGTTATGTTGTTGAACTCCTCATCACGATCTTCTGGACTAGAGCAAATCTTGGTTGCTCTGTCGTATAAGCATCTGGCTACTCCCAATTTGGTGTTCAGATTGTGGTTGGATTCGAAGTGGAGATATTGGCCTGTGTTTGTTGGTTTTTTGTAGACTGTGGTCTTAGGAATTCCATTCTGTTTATGAACAAGTACATCGAGGAAAGGTAGTCGGTTATTTTCTTCGATTTCCATTGTGAATTTTATTGATTCCTCTATGCTGTTCAGATGTACCAGGAAACTGTCTAGGTTTTCCCTCCCATGTTGCCAGATTACGAAGGTATCGTCTACATATCTGCGCCATAGTTTCGGCTTGAACACGAATTGTTCCAATGCTTTCCTCTCGAAATCCTCCATGTATATATCAGCCAGAGGTGGAGATAACGGTGAGCCCATTGCCAGACCAAATTCTTGTTGGTAGAAGTTTTTGTCTACTTGGAAGTAAGTGGTGTTGATACAGGTTTCAAGCATTTCCATGATTGCTCTAACGCTCAAGGTGGTTCTCTCAGCCAATGTTGTGTCCTCCTCGAGTTTATTCTTGACGATTTCGAGGGTTCGTTTAGTAGGGACATTAGTGAACAGGCTCTTGATGTCGAAACTAACCATGATGTCCTGGTCTTAGATTTGTTCTTGACGCATGGTTTCTATGAAGTGATCAGTGTTTTTGACCATTGATGGTGTATGGCCTCTGAGTGGAGAAATTATCTTCAGGAGGAATCTTGCCAAGGGATGACATGGGGTCACTCTGGAGGTGACTCGTAGGGTGAAAACTACATTTACCGATTTGCTCTGATTCAAAGTTATCCTCCATATTTCGTACCAGTTGCTGAATTGGTTCAGGTGTTCTTGGATATTTGTTGAGGACTGAATGGGATCATCTTCGGTTGAAAGAATTGCAACGTCATCAGCAAAAGCGGCAATCGTTGTGACGGGTGTTTCTGGTAAATCAGCAGTATAGAGTAGGTACAAAAATGGTCCTAGCACACTTGGGGTACTCCAGATTTGATTGGAAAGTCCCCAGATAGTTCGTTACTGAACTTTACAGAGTAGTATCTGTCAGAAATATAAGATTTTAGGATGTGGAAGTAGTTGAGGTTCAGCTTCTTTTTGATCTTGTATATCAGGCCCACATGCCAAACTTTGTCGAACGCCTGGGAGACATCTAGGAACACCCCATTGCAATACTGCTTTTTCTCAAGAGAATTAGATATGACGTTAACTATCCTGTGGGTTTGGTGTGACGTTGACATACTTTGTCGGAAACCAAATTGGTAGTCAGGAAGAAGATCAGTTGTCTCATGGTTTTGATGTATCTTTTTTAGGAGTTTCCTCTCAAATAGTTTCCCAGGGATTGGGAGAAGACTTATGGGTCTGTATGATTCTGGAGAGTGTGCAGGTTTGCTATTTTTGTGGATCATCATCACATGGGCTTATTTCCATGTGATCGGGAAGTTACCCAAATTCAGCATGCGGTTGTAGATGATGGTTAAGAAAACAAGTCCCTTTGTCGGTAGGTTTTTTAAAATTTGTGGGGTTATTAGGTCATGACCAGGAACCTTCTTGTTCTTTAGTTTTCGTATTTCGCCTTCGATTTCCTTAGGACTTGCTTTTACAGGCAGTGAGAACTGGCAAGTTGCATCTAGGAACAGGGAGGGGCCCAAGGGGGGGGATGGGGGGGGATGATCCCCCCCCAATGTTGAACGAAGTTGGCAAAATTTTCAAACCAGTTGGAAGATTTTCAAGAGAGTTGGAAAAATTTCAAAGCAGTTGGAAAAATTTCAAAGCGGTTGGAAAAATTTCAAAGCAGTTGGAAAAAATTTCAAAAGGGTTGGAAAAATTCCAAAGTAGTTGGCAAAATTTCAAAGCATTGGGAAAAAATTCCAGAACAGTTGGAAAAAGTCCAAAGCAGTTGGTAGAATTTCAAAGCAGTTGAAATACATAATTCCAAGAGAGTTATGAAATTCGAAGGAATCTGAATCAGAAAAAACAAGTTTGCAATCAGTACTTGACAATATATGTATAGCCGGCAATAAATGGTATTCAACCCAATATTTTTACTATCAAGTGTTGGAAGAGATGGGGCCTCGAGAAGTAGGTACCCAGTTGTAAATTTTTCAGTTACGTCGCATGGACTGTGTCATAAAAAAGACCATCTGGTATCATAAATTTAAGCTGTTACTTTCAGATAAGCAGAATCATCATTAGGTACGCTCTTCGTACCTTGTGTTATAGTTTTGCGAATAAACAATATGTGTACAGGGTATCCCAAATTGCTTGATTTTGGCTGGTTCTGGTACTTCTAGACTAGATAGGTAAAAACGTTGAAAGGAGTCCTGGGCTCGATTTCCGTGAAAATACCAGTACTGAAAACGGTTTCCCGATATCTTCATTTGTTTCGAAGATTTTGAAATTTTTTCTATTTAGAAGATGTGCCATAACTTCTTCATTTTCGAAATTATCTGAGAAAGATAAAAACTTTCAACAAGCACTTTTTCATCCGGAATAAGACATTACTTTAAATTTTCTTTATCTTTGAATTTTTTTATTAGAAAAGATGAAAAAAAAATGCGTTCGTATTCGAAATAAATAAATGTTTTTTTTTTCCACGAGAAGAAAAAAACTGAATATAGTTTCTTATTTCCGGTGGAAAAGCGCTTCTAGAAATTTCAGATCGTTTTCAGATATTTTCGTAAAAAGAAAAATTCGAAATCGATCATTTTTTGCTAAATGAAAAAAATTAAGATATCGTGAAACGGTTTTCACTAATGGTGTTTTCACGAAAATCGAGCCCAGGACACCTTTCAACGTTTTTACCTATCTAGTCTAGAAGTACCAGAACCAGCCAAAATCAAGCAATTTGGGATACCCTGTACTGTATTGTTTATTTGCAGAACTATAACACAAGGTACGAAGAGCGTACCTAATGATGATTCTGCTTATCTGAACAGAAAATGCACGAAAGAAAACAAGTGTGAGAGGAAATTTTGGGTAGTGACCACAGAATATCGGAAGTCACAACAACAATCTTTGAAAACACCAAATATATGCTCAATTCCAAATACTAATTGCAATAAACGCTGCAAAAGAGTTCGAAATCGCCAACTCAAATTAGGAAATTTTGTTCAAAATTGTTTCTTCAATATGAGTGATTTAGGTAAAAACCATTTCCCTACCAAATCAGGAATCTGTTTTTTTTTAAGAAGTATCTTGATTTATGACACTCACTTTGACACACTTTTCCTGTGTAAACCAGGGAGTTATTTTGCTTTTCTTTATTTCATAAAATCTGTAAGCAGAAGTAGCTTCTTTTTCATCAAACGAAATATATTTTCTGAAAATTTTGTTCCTATTATTCTGTGAAATGGACCCATGTTAGGGATGAGCAGTTTCAATATTTTGAATCTCATCAAAGTGATAAGTAATTAACTTTGATTTTATATCTACCCAACATTCAATCATGTATATTTCTTTATTTTATGGAATCTGCTTTTTTGTGAAAAATATTCTGTTTTATGATGCTTGAAATTTTGAGATACACCAAATAATGAAACTAAATTAAAGAATGAAACAAAAAGTGTGTCTCAAAGTTTCGAACATACTTCAAAGTAGTCCTCACAAAAAAACGATTCCATAAAATAAAGAATCAACATTAATTTCGCATCACTTTGATTCCCAATATATACTCCTTCCACGGCATGAAAAGAATAGATTTTTCAGAAAAAATATTTTCTCTGATGAAAATGAGCCGTGCTTTCGCTCCCAGATTCCACGAAATGAATAAAAGCTACAAAACTGAAGAAACAAACAAGTAGTGTACTCTTTTGAAAAAAACAAATTCCATAAAATCTACTTAATTGAATGTTCGGTAGATGAAAAAAAAGTTAATTACTCCTCACTCTGTTGAAATTCATAATTTTGAGTTTTTTTTACCGAAACAAATATTATACCAAAATATATATAAAACGAATTCCTGTCAATTTAATGTCAAGTTGGAAAATTTTCAATGGATTTCCCCCCCCAAAAATTTGGTTTCGGCCCGTCCCTGTCTAGGAAATCTTCCATATTAATTTCAAATCCTGATATTGGCTTTGGTTCTTCAAATAATCTTGATAGTTGCTCCGCAAATGCATTGGATTTTTCCTGGTGGGATCGTGCCCATCCGATAATATATATAATAAGTTGCTTTTTTATTTATCGATCGAGGCAGTACGAAGTCTGCCCGGTCAGCTAGTTTTTTTAAATAAATAGTTATAAACATAATTATGTGTACGGCCCACAGAACACAAATAAAGTACGAAGTTTTTCGGTTACGTGAATCGGCACTGACTTCTGCGCAAAGATCTTAGAATTTCAAGGCTAAGACGTTTAGGCAACTCAAAATACACAGTTTGCAAACTCAGATGCGTTAATATTATTATAAAATATAGTTCACCGAATTAATATCAAATATAATACTTACACGAAAACGCTATCAACCGTAGCGACATCCTCTGGTGTTATTCGAAAGAAGGAAAATTATTTCCAATTTTTTTTCATTTCATCAAATTTTTCAGAGTTTTGATGTATTTTATGTTTCCCCACCGTAGAAGAATCCAACAAAAAATCTTTTATAACAAACAGTTCATCCAATCTTGAGATATAAATGGTGTAACCAACAATATGGCCGTCTCAGTTTTATATATCAAGATGAACAAGAGTACCTTTTCTTCAACTTTATGTTCAAGGTATCCGAATTTGTTTAATATGGTGTTAAAAACATAAGCTTCAAAATGTACCACATAGTCCGTCCCTGGTGAACTGAACAAGCCAATTCAAATTTAAGGGCAGTATTCTGAGAGGTACTTACTACTGTTCATCATATCAAATTTTCATAAAATTTCATCAAGTAATTTAAATTGATGCCAGTAAAGTGGATTTCCACTATACCTTCATTTAAGAGGGAGAGCCACTAGGAAAAAAATAATGGGAGCTTTTCATTTTTTTATGTTTTTTCTGAATCCGTGAGATTTCTCACATTTTCCTGGATACCTTGTATATTTGATAGTCAGTACCAGGAATTTACTCGTAAATGAAAACGGATCTACTGAAATATTTTATGTAAGGTGTCTGCATTTTTTTCAAGGTTTTCTCTTCCAAACTCTTCTCAACAAGAAATCAAATCGAAACATTTTTGAGTAATGGAAGAAATGCCCCAGTATAAAACTTGTGCCCTTAATTCGTCAGGGGCTAATTTCTTTTACATAATTGTTGCCTAACAATAAAAAAAAACAACACCTCGAACTTCGTAACTTTTTTGATTCTAAATCAGACTCTTTCGTCGAACAAATTCTTGAATTCATGAAACTCCTCGGAAACAAAAATTCTCATGATTCTGAACAGTTTCATGAATTCAAGAACAATTTTTTGAAAGGAATCGACCCCTGACAAAGAGGTGCACAAGTTTTGCGCAGGGGCAATTCTAATTGATTTTTAATTCAGAGACTGGGAGAGAAATCCCTGAAAAAAATCTCAGAAAAATGAATATGTGATCCTTTACGTTTTGAATCTCTTATATTCTTCATATTATACTATTCTCATAAGCACGTTTGATGTTTATAGGGTGATGCGGTGGAAACAGAAAATTGTGGCACTGATGTCGAAAACATCTGGGAGTGCTTTGACGGCAGTTTCGATCAATTCGACCACAGGATAGCTGAAATTCCGAGAGTCAAAGACGAAATTTCTCCATACTGTCGTTGTGGTTGCGTCGTCCATTTAGGTCATGCGAACCCTAAACGCATAGTAGCCACTTCCTCTCAGAGCTGTCCAGGCAGGATATTTTGGCAGATACAGGTAAAGAGCAAAGAACAAAATGTTTTCTGGTACTAGAACTGAGCCTTGTGGGACTCCTGCGGCCAAGGGCGGATATAGCTTTTTTCGTGGGAGGGGGTGAGGGGGTGGGATCGGTGTTTGTAATAACCATTGAGAACGAATAACTAGAGACTTCCGGATTTTTGAGCTTGAAAGGTATTTTCTCAGCTCATATTTAGGAAATTTTCATTGCTAATACACTTCGCGAAACAATTGAAGGAACAGAAAAAATTTTCAAAATTTTTTTTCCAACAGACTGTAACTCAATGGAAAATTATCGTATAGCAAATAAAAAAACAACTTCTGAAGCTTGAAGACTCTAGTTTCTGAAATTATTGGTTAAAAATTTTTCAGAGTACCGGTCCATGCAATCATCGGAAAAATCGTGGAAAAAGAGCACAAAAATTTTATTCTGCCATTTTTTGGTTGATGGAGTGTATTATCTTCAATATTGGGGGGAAAGCTTAAGTTTGGCAGCCTGATGTTCCCCATAGTCCCCCCAAATCGGTAGATCGATCGGTTCAGCGGATTTCTCAGACCTATTGATTTAACATTTGAAAAAATCAATAGAACAAAATTTTTTCCTTAAATTTGACAACAACCTTATACCCTTAATTTTTTTAAAGTTTCAATCAATCGGTTCATGAAAACTGAAGAACCGATCGATCTACCGATTTAGGGGGGACTCCGGGGAACATCAGGCTGTAGAATTATTCATAGCCTAAGCTTTTCCGCCAATATTGACGAAGACATAGTCCATTAAACAAAAAATGGTAAAATGGCATTTTCTTACTCTTCTTCCACGGTTATGTGACAGGTAAAAAAAAATTCTTCTTAATTAAAAAAAAAAAACAGATTTTTGTAGGAAATTTTCTGTAGAAAAAGAAATCGCCTTTCGGCTTGAGTGAAAAAGAATTATTTTGCATTCAAAACAGTATATCTCGAAGACGAATGGTTATATCTGAAAGTCATGCAAATAAGAGCTGATCGAATAAATAGGTTTTGTGACATTTGCATCGATCAAGCTCGAGAAAATTTTTCCATGAGCATAGAGGAAAATTGAAATTTTTTTTCGTGCTTTATCCGATGATAGCATGACTACCGGTACTCCGAAAAATTGTGAACCAGTAAATTCAGAAAAAAAAAGTCTTCAAACTTCGAAAGTTAATTATTATTATAATTCGTCAATATTGGCGGAAAAGCTCGAATTTTTTCATAACTTGAGCTTTTGTTGAACCGATTGATTAAAATTTCGAAAAAATGAAGGCAACAAGGTTTTTGTCCCTTAAACTTGACCTTATTTTCTTAATCAATCAATAATTACATTATTTCTTTACTTTTCACTGATTTTTTTCTGAAATGAATCATAAAAAAAAAATTTCCCAAAAGTTACGAAATTTGGAAAAAAAATTAACATTCGAAGAATTTCGTTAAATTTTGTTCTGAAAGTAAAATGAGGCAAAAATAAATTTTTAATGTAAAAAAACAAGAGATTCTGGCTCACCTTCACTGGAGCTATGGACATTGGATACATTTAAACCTTCCTTTTCCTCAGAAAAAAAAATCATGGAATGGATTTGAAATTAATGCCCCTAAGTTGCCCACGGTACTCGTTAAGCGAAATTCTGAGCGACAGAATTTTTCCGTCTGCTGACACCTCGTTTTAAAAAACAGTTTCTTGAAAATCGTTCGACTCGTTCGGTAAAAAAACCTATTTAAAAAGATTAGGTCAAGTTTAAGGAAAAAAAACTTGTTCTCTTAATTTTTTCAAATGTTGAATCAATAGATCTAAGAAAACCGCTGAACTGATCGATCTACCGATTTGGGGGGAATTTTGGGAAACATCAGGCTGCCAAATTTTTTTATAACTTGAGCTTTCCCCCCACTATTGAATATGATACACTCCATTAACCAAAAAATGGCAGAATGAAATTTTTGTGCTCTTTTTCCACGTTTATGTGACAGGTGAAAAAAATTTCTTTTTAATTGAACAAAACAGATTTTCGTAGAAAATTTTTTGTAGAAACAGAAATCGCCTTTCGGCTCACTAGGCGACCACTATTTCCGGAGTAATAGGCAGTTGAGTGAAAAAGGATCCTTTTTCATTCAGAACTGAATATTTCGAAAGACGTAATAAGCAAATTACAGCTTAATGAACAGGTTATGCGACATTTTCTTCGGTCAGTCTAAAAAAAATTCTCCGTGAATATAGAGCAAAAACATTAAAATTCGAGAACTTTTCAAAAGTTTTTCTTCGTGCTTTTTCCGATGATTGCATGGTCACCGGTACTCTGAAAAATTGTTAACCAATCATTTCAGAAACTGGAGTCTTCAAGCTTCAGAAGTTGGATTTTTATTATCTATACTACCATTTTTCACTGAGATTCAGCCTGCTGAAAAAAACAATTGTGAAAATTTTTCTGTTCCTTTAATTGTTGTCTGAAAAATGACTTTCATTCCAATACTATAAGAGATTAAGCGGAACTAAGAGATCGAATTCGTATTTCTGCATCCGAAATAGCGGAAAGAAATATGGATACTTTAAAAATATCATTTCTCAATAGATGCACAGCACGTATTCGAGAAAGGGGTGATCAATCTGAACATTTGCTTGTGAATTATCTTTCTCATCACATTGTTCATTGTTTTGATGACTTTACAATGAACTTGTTGATATTGAAGTTCCTGTGCACATATCGTTGCAATTGATGAATAATTTCACTTTATGAGTAATTTAAGGACTAACTAACGTTTTTCAATGAATTAATTCAATAGCTTACAACAAAATGTGCAAAATGAAAGGTTTCTTGAGAAAAGTGACAAAATCAGTTTTGCACAAAAATGGTCCATTCGAATCAGTGGCGTAAATTACACCCCCGCAGACCCCGCGGCACGGGGGGCCCAAGCGTTATGGGAGCCTGGTCTTCAAGAGAAAATTCACATAATTTCATCGTTAAAGAATATGAACCTGACCTCAGTTCTGACCTTAACTTCCGAATTGCATTGAAATCAGAGATTCAGAAAAGATCATCAATACGACAGTTAGCTGATCTCCTGTTTTCAGAAAACGATCCTTTTAAAAGTTAAAGTTAATAAAAAATTATTTGAGAAGTACAATGACCCAAAAAAGACTTAGCGGGCCCAGTTTGTTGAGAATTGAGAATGAACGAACCAGGAATATGGACCTTCACGAAATAATGAATGGATTTCTCTATTTCAGTATATTAATGAGTTCATTACAGTACTGAAAGTAGTGCTGTAATGAATTTATTACAGCATTGTTTTCAGTTATATTTCTCGTTTTTTGGTTGTCAGTACTGATTTTCGATCCTATCAATTCTCAAATCAAATTAATTCAAATTCCGCAATCTGTCAAATTTCGTAATTCACACCAACTGCCAAGATACAATACAAAAGTCACTAATCTGAATTTTTATTTGAAAATCGAGAGTATTTCACAAAACTTGACTGAAATAGAGAAAATATCGTCTAAAACTCGTGGCAGAAGGCAATTCCAACACTCATGCTATCGAACTTCGCATTCGTGTTGGAATAGGAGCTGATTCTGCAACTTGTTTTAGAACAAGGCTGTGCAACACGAGGCCCGCGAACTAATTTTTTGTGGCCCGCAGAGGGGCTCTGGAAATCGCCAAAGCGAAAAAACCTCTTACTGATGGATTGTGCCGTCAAAATGGCATAACAGTTTAGTGAAACAAAAATGCCGAAAAATTCGAAGCAGTCTCTATCTATATTGCATCAAACGATTGCAAGACGAGTAGACCATATTGATCAATATAGTTACAGTAGGCGCTCGATAATCCGGCACCCAATTTTTTCCCTTCATGCCGGATTATCGAATTTGTACATGAAAAGAAAGCTTACTTCATATGATTTTCACCACTATCCAACTTTCGCAAAATTTGACCGCTATTTCGTCAAGGACGATGTGAAACAAGAGAAAACAAATATGTATGTGACATCACTGTCTAGTTTAGGTCCGGACTGCCGAGCGGGAGAAACTACTTCAACCGCTCGGTAGTCCGGCGTTCAGCTGTATAAAATGCAGGATTATAGAGCGGGTTACCTGAGTCCCAAAGTGCTGCCGGACTACCGAGCGTGCCGGATTGGCGGGCGCCGAATTATCGAGCTCCTATCTAAAAAACTGTATAACTCAGTTGAAAAGTGTGAGTATTTTTCGCTATCCTTAGTTGGAAGTACTGACCTATCGGATATCAGCCAGGTTGTAATTTTTGTCAGAAACGTTCATAGGAGATGCTTGATTTTGAATGGTACAACCAAGGGTACGGAATTTGCAGCTGTGAATAAGGTGCTATCGGACCACGGGGTGTCCATGAACGTTCCTATATTGTCACTGATGGAGCCAGAGCTATGACAGGAACTGAAATCTGATTTGCAGGACTCTTGAAATAAAACCACATAAACAGTCAACAGTCTTGTGATACATTGTATTGTTCACCAAGAGGCGCAATGTGCAAAATTGTCAAATCAAATGGATGTCATGAAAGTAGTTGTTGAAATAACTAACATTATGCGAGAGGGCAATCGTTCTTTGAAAATTTTGAGATTTTTGAGCCGAAGCAGAAATTACATATAGCGAACTGTTACTTCACACCACCATCCTTGAAGAAGTTTCATATCAACTTCGGATAAAATGCATCGAAAATACTGCAGAAGGAGTCGAAAAGAGGTTTAGCAAATTTTAAAAAATTGTAAGAAAAGTTTTTGCTCAGCCCCTTCAGAATGTAGGTAGAGCACACCTCCAACCGGAATCGAAACTTAAGGCTTACAGTGGATTTAATAATGATGGGAAGCACATATCTCAAAAAGCAGCATTAAGTTGCAAATTTTTTGAATGCGGCCCTCCGCACCGGAATTTTTCAAAATGTGGTCCTTGAGGTACGTGAAGTTGGACAGCCCTGTTTTAGAATATATTATTGCAACAAATAAATCAAGATGACAAGGGGGATTCAACCACTCAAGTTATTTACCCATTTACATCGAGTAACACAGTATTTTTTAGGATTGATAACCATATTTGAAATAAAGATGCAATTATGTATATTATTTACTGCAAATTTTGAATAATATTTCAATTAATAAAATAAAGAAAGTTTTACTTCAAGTAATATTCCGGAGTAATTTTGGTGGTGTTACACCTAAACCACATACTTTTATTAAATGAAGTTTTTTTTTTCAATATATACGCATGCCCGTATGAGGGGGGCCCAAAAACTAATTCTGCGGGGGGGCCCGGTCGTAATTCGTTACGCTACTGATTCGAATATCATTTTTTTAAGAGAGTTAGGTATCACCTATTGTACCTTTCCGGAATCATCTCAGGAAATTTTCAACGTGATTTGCAGAAAAGGTCCAGTGCTTCTTCTACAACACGTCAGATCGAATCCGGTAGAAACAACACTTTCTTCAAAAAGTTAATTTCATGAATGACCTTCAGATTGCCTGAATGAGATTTTGTACTTTTTTCAAGTGCATGAATTGAACCAATCATTCAACTATATGATATTCACGCAGAAAAAAACTGATACAAAAAGTATAACTTTGTGCCCATGGCAGGAGAGACAGTAGTTGAAGTGAAAAATGTCAACATTTCCATAAAACATCAAATATCTCGAGAACTGTGAGACTTTCATAAAAACGATTATTTTCACATCTACATTCCGTTTTCGTTCGACGTGGTATGTTCGGGACACCCTGTATATATTATATAGAACCGGTTATTTGCAAATTCAGACTGGTTCATCATCCCACCACATCGAATCGGTTGGGTACGAATTTCTTAAAATTCAACACGTTTATCTAGGCGGGTTCCGCAATCGCATTCACATGTTTTATTTTAACTTTACGTCCATAATTATAACATAAATTTAAGGAGCCCAACACTTGAAACTAAGTTCAATGATTTTTAATGAATATTCGGCCATTTTGGAAAGTAGCTCTTGTGCGTTCTCCGTGAAATCTCGTGAAATGCGCATTTTTCGACTAATTAATCATTTAAAATGATTTATATCAATATATTTAACAAAATTGTTACTTGGGCTCAATGCACCTCTATTCAAAAGATTCAAGGAATTGATTTTCTTCTATATTTTTCTAAAAACTTTAGTGGTATGTTTCCAGCAGTGGCCGAGTTCATTATAAAAATTTAAGAAGGCTATATCGTTTTCTCTAGGCTGAATCGGAAAATTTGTAGAAGAAATAATATTTCTTGTGACTTCAAGAATTTATTGTCAAAATATACGAGTATACATAAGTCAACGTGTCACTCTGTATAGTAACATAAAACCCGCCCAGAGAGAAATATGCCTACCTACTAGAAATTAAATCAAGAAATTTTTCAATTCTCAAACCAGCCATATTTTGTGAATTGAAAGAAACTTACTTATCCAGTTTCCTCGAAATGATTTTTCACTCTACTGATATAAATCCGAAATAGGGATCCCAAGTTTTTTGAGTGAAGGGTAGGGTCATATGAAAAAAAAATTAAACACTTTCTAAATTTTTTAACCCTCTCTTTTAGGGATCCTTAAGATCTAAACTCCCTTTCGGCAATTATTTTGATGGATAACTGCCATATTCAGTGTAATGATTTCTGTATTTTCTTTCAGGCTGAAATGAACCACATCATTCAATTCAAAGTAGAGTGGTTCGAGTCGTCCTGTGGCATCCAATGGCTCAAAATTCGTGATGGAATGAGTTTATCTTCACTTTTGCTATCGGATTTTTCTGCTATCACGGGAACGCGATTCGAAGTAATTAATTCTACTGGTTCTACTATGCTTCTGGAATTTTACTCCGATGAACTCATATCGAACAGTCAATCCTGTAAGGGTGGATTTCTTGCCTACGTTAGGCAGTTTGGTGAGAACTATACACTGTTCATTAGGCAAAACACGTTTCCTAATGGAAGAATAAAATTATTTTAATTTAAATTAAGTACATAAAGCATTGAAAATTATATATCACCTCTATTCGAAATAATGAACTTGTATAATTAAGACTAATCTTGTAAAATGCAATTGAATGCACTAGGTAAAATCGAACCATCAGGCATTATTTTAATTTCTTCACCTCCAAAACAGCCATTATTTGTTCCTGGGTCATTCATGGAAGAGTTATTGGAGAGAATTTACTGTTATCCCGATTCTCGTCATGCTTACCTGTTCTTTGCTGAAAATTTTGATTAATCGAATTCATATTTTCTTCTGGTATTCTAGCATTAACTGCTTAAATTCGTTATAATTTCTCCATAACATTATCGAAATATTATGAAACATTTGAAAATTCAGTGAATTTCCAGTAGATTTCTGAAATAGACGGTGATAATACTATAAAATATGTTAGATAGCTAGTTTATGCCGTTTTCAATTAGTGACATGGATTTGTCAAGGGGAACATCGCGTTTATGAATTTATTAATTAAAAATTACGGTTTGATAATAAGGACTCACCATGGTTTTCACACCCAAAATCGGATGTTGAACTTAAGAAAACTGGTTTTGCATTGAATGATAAAATCTACTGTTTTATCTCCAATTCTAACAGGACCCCAGAACCAGAAAGTGATGCTATATGAACAACTTCCATACCGCACTGCACAGTAAGACCCACCTCAGATTTACATCACTTCCTCAAACTTTGGACGCCTTTGAGGAAACGAAGATCAATGAAGTTCTAGCAATCCTCAATCCTTCACCATGATCAATAATGAAGTCTGTCATTTTAGTGATATCATGTGTAAATCATGACCTAAATTAATCTTCAATTTAATTTTTCTTGTTCGTGTGGAACTCAATATTTTACCCAGCAAAGAACAAATACTCGTAGACCAATATTCCAGTAATATAATATGTACAGGTTTAATTGTCACCAGTGATTCATTTGAACGTTGCTTTAGTTAAAACGAACTGCCAAGTTGATATTCTGATCTTTTCACTATGAAGCAAAGTTAAAACCTTTGGAAGATTTTTATTTTGGTGTCCTGCCATCTTCGGAAGAGGTTTCTGAAATAGAGGTAGAAAGAATTAATACCTCAAAATTTCTCACTTGTTTCAATAATCTAATATTAATGTTGGCTGTTTCGCTCATCAGATGTTATCATCGGTTGTTTTTTTTTCAATTACAGAACATGAAAACGTGTCTCCTATCATTATACACCCAAGTAACAGTATTACTTCATTCGTTGTATTGAAACTAACGGCAGTGCATTCCACCGCAATTTTTTTTTCGAGTGGATTACTTATTGCAATGGTCCTTCTGGGAGCACAATACACATTCCGACACAGGAAATATCAAATCGCTTATACGGATGATGATGACTCAGCTCTTGATTTATCAGGTGAGTTCAAAAACATTGGATTAGAAAATTAGAGATTCTACATGAAATGCAGATAATTGTAAATGATCAAAATATATTAAGATTTCCACAAACATTCAGAAGTTTTTTAAAAGGATAAGATAACTTTGACTGAGATAATTATGTTACTAGAGTTATGACTAAAGATAAGCTTATTATGGCTATGACTATATGACAGGTCCCCACTCAATTCTTTTGATCAAGTTTTATCTCGTTGGCTCTTTAGTTGGTAAACGTTGGTTAGGTTACGACCCATTTTTTATATAACTTAACTTATATAATGTATTATTCTTCACCATCGTTCCTTCCAAATTTTACTTTGCCAAATGTTAAGGAATCCAAATTAAAACAATCTAATTTGAAACATAGGTTACTTTTTAAATTTCACAGCAACCAGTTGCCGAGTAATTGTGAGAATTTTCGCGATGTTCTGTTGCAGGGGTAAAATCCCTCTGCGCCCTTTTAAATTGTGATTTTGTGTCTTGACAACAGTCAAAGTTACGTTGAGATTGCATTAAAAAAAATCATAAGCTAGTTTTTTGGGCGAAAAGGGCTTGACCCCTGAGAGAATATGTCTCTTTGAATTCAGTATGATCGATGGGTCCATCCCTGGAACGTATACTTAGTTTCAAATTTGATACTGAAATCTCAAAAACTGAAACTGCAGAAAAAATAAAAACGAATATTTTTATTTTGACCTTAAAAAATATCTCGTTGAAGTCTTGAATTTTGAAACACCGCATTTATATCGACAAGACTGACTACTTACCTCTCAACCTCCAATCTCGATGTTGAAACTGAACTTTATCTCCTTATTCACAGCTAACGCTCCAACAACTCAGATTTTTTTTAAATTTTATGTCACTCCACAGCTTCCTGTGCAAATTTTATCAATAGAAGATCATCGAGTTCAACCTTATTCTCAGAGGTATCATCCTTAGAACCTTTTGGACAGCCACTAAGAACAGAAAGTCATGGTTTAATGCCAAAAAGTGTCATCCGACAAACGAGGAAAAATTCACATGGGTAAGTCCATTGCTACTGAACCTAATTAATTTCTACTAACCTAAATTAACCTGGTTTAGTTGTTTCACAATGATCTGTACATTCCATAATATTTCTGAGAATTTATAAGAAATGCCTTGAAATCAAGAAAGACGCCCTTTTCGTTCACGATATTTTCCGATCCGGCTCTGTTGAAAAGATACAAGCTCTTGAAAATCCATGAAAATATTTAATTTTCAGTTATATCTGACGAAAAATTTCATGAAATCAAATGATTTACGGAATATAAGTTTTTATTGATTGATATGACGAATCTTCTCCGAACATTAAATTCCACCTACATTTTTCAGTATTTCCATTATGACCATTCTAGTTGAATGCCTATTAATGATTATTTTTGTCCATTGTCGCGTTGATTTTATGTATATCTAATATCTAATAACCTGATATATTTGAACTAGTAATAATTTAATGTACAGGGTCCGGCAGAAGACATGACACGACTTGTACCTTCGACGTTGCCATTTTCAATTTTCGGTATTCGACATGTCGTGATCGGGTAAACTATGTGCGCTAGTTGTGAAATGTTTTTTTCAAAATAGCGAATCGCCTATGAAAACGCAGCTAGCTATGCGCACAATGCTTAGCCTAGGTCGATATGATCCTGTCCCAGCCTCAGAACAATTAAATGTTGGGTGCATAAATTCAATGAAACTGGATATACTGAAGACAAAAAGAAAAGTGGCAGACCCCTTACAGTCAGAACTCCTAAAATTTTGATGCTGTAAGCAAATAACCGAGCGAGCTATGCGAAGTTTTCTTTTCCGCGTTAAAGCCTGTATCACCAACGAAGGTCGTCATATTCCAGAAGTGGTTTATCATACATAAATTTCAAATCTTATGGAATGGATTAAATATAAAAATCATTAAGTTCGAGTATGTTTTCATTGAACTTTTTTTTCGTGTCATGACTTCTGCCGGACCCTGTATATATAATAATTATATTATTCTAATCTATCTATCTATCTAATCTAATATATTTTAACGAGCAATTATTGTTTTTATGCAAAATATATGATTAGAATCTCGGAAACGGCCCCAACGATTTTCATGAAAGTTACAAATTAGGGGTTTTTCGGCCCAAGGAATCGATTTATCAAGGTTTCAGATCCGTCCCCGTCCATTCTCTATGTTTCCGAAATTCAGTCAGAATGCTTACGAAGCATTTAGGATTGTCCTCAAGCTCAAGTAACAAGTTGGTCATTCATGGTTATTCCTACCTAAAAAGCAAATATTGAGTCGAAAGAATAACCGCAGTCATTACATTCTTGAAATTGATTTAGGTGTTGTAGTTAGAATAATATGTCAAGTAATGAAATACTGACAATTAGGCCTATTCTTATTGCTATGAATCTTGCTGTTATAGTCATTCTGCTATCTTCTAATTTATAATAATATGGCTATGATATTAGGTACGTATTTTGTTCCGAGAGTTATCGCAATGTTGGTTATGAATTTTGTTATAGCAATATTGTTATCAGGGTCTTCAAGAATCGGCGATTTAAGATCTGACAAACTGTGGTCAAATTCGATGATGAGTTGAGTTATATACTATAGCAGTCGTGGAGAAAATCAATCGATTGTGGCATTTTAACCCGCATGTTCACTTGAAAATGGACCGTTTTTAAGACTTTTGAACTAGAGAAAATATGCGCACTTATATAGATAGAGCAACGCCAGTTTGCAAATTATTTATGTACTGAAATAAGTCAACGGCGAACTGACACAAAATAATATGAAAGAAATTTAAAGGCCGCAGAATATTATGTCAAACAACAATCTTATTGATGAAGTGTTCTTTAATAGCGCAGCCAATGGAAATTATGAAGGGATGAATGATAGGGCAGTAAACGAGCCTCTCAATAGAGATGTTGAGAAAATCGATTGTGTTATAGTTTCTCAACTTGCAGGAAAGTACATAATTTACTATAATCATGGCCCAATGAAACATCAATCTGAAGAAGCAGTCGAATTCATAAAAGAATTTCTCAATGGTGTCAACATTTTAGACTTGCCACCACATGAACTAAAATTGAAAAAAATGAGTTAATAATGTTGTTAAGTAATTAAGACATATCAGAAGAATCATGTGCCTGATGGTGTAAGACTCATTGCAACAAGTCTGTGCCATCACGTTATAAAGGCAAAAATTTTTACTGGTTAACAACTCGGCAAAGAAGTATATATTATATACCAAGGATACTCCTTGACTCGTTAAAAGGACAACAGGGATGCACCATGCAGCGCCACCAATTTCCCGTTGGATCTGTATTCCCGAAGGAGAAACTTTTGTAACCATTGAGGTTGACTTAAAGTCCAGTTCGGTCTTCATGCATGCTGCCATATTATACGTGGCCTTTTCGAGAGTTAAGCGACCAACTACATACGTGAAAAGTCAATCTTCCAAATGAAAATCCTCATCATACCCGGACAGTCTATAGTGTGAAAAGAAGTGTTTGCTCAAGCAGACCCTAATGCATCATTAAAATACTTAAATGACAAAAATAACATATGTTAGGTATGAACCTATGGCCTATACTTTTATTTAAATAAACAAATTTTAGATATTTCATTATTCATTATAATTCTAATTTCATTAGTATGCAATTCATATTCTAAATTTATTTTTTTTTAAAAACGTGTTCTTACAAGAAAAAACCGACCGAAGGTCGGTCAAAGCAGGTACTTTCATTTATTCGAAAAAGTTTTGTTATTTTAAATTATGTTCGATTAATTAATACTTATTGTAAAGATATCAGTAACACTGTTTGCATTCAACGAAAAATATCATCCATTTCATCCTGTCAAATAACATATTCCAAATTTCCTTCCCAGGGTAAAAGTTCATTCTAACATTTTAGTTAACTCAAGAAGTGTATTCGTGAGCAACTTCTGTCTATTGATTTTAAACGTTTTTTCCAAAAAAATAACAGTATTTCAAAATGAGCATCTATCGATTTAATTTATTTTAAGACGCAGTTACACAGTGCGTAGTTCGCCGAACCTGCCTAGACAAACTAGGAACCACTGTCTGACATAGGTGGTTCGCCATAGTTCATTGTTTGCGGTGCCGGGCCCGCCGAATCTGTCTGGACAAACCACGAACAACGCACTGTCTGACATGGGTGGTTTGCTAGAGTTCACGGTTTGTGGTACTTGGTGTTCGAGGTTCCATCGATTGTCGGTAAATTTGCATAAGTCAAAAAAAGCGAACCGACCGGTATGTCTATTCTCGGAAATATTCAACTCAGGTCCTGTACAGGGTATCGCAAATTGTTGGTACTTGTTTGGTACTTCTAGACTAGAAAGGTATAAATAAACATTGAAAACACCAGTAGTGAAAACCGTTTCACGATATCTTAATTTTTTGCAAGATATAACAAAGTTTTGATATATTATCGATTAAGATTTTTTTCATTTTCGTAAATGTCTGAAAACGATCAAAATTTTTTCAATTTCAAAATGTCGAAAAAAGATTAAATCTTTTTCCGGTCTGTAATCGATAGGTTCTTCTGAATGTATTCATTCTTCGTCATCATTTTCGCAAATGTCCAAAAATGATTAAAACTTTTTCCGGTCCGTAATCGATAGGTTCTGTTGATAGTATTCATTTCTCGTCATCATTTTCTCACGAAGTAGGTTTATAGTTTTTTTATTTAGCTTCACGGATTCATTTAAGCGCGCTGTGTAGAAAAATATCTTGTTTTGCTCCTTCTCCTCCAGTGTGTTTTTGAAAGCCATATGTTTGCCGAATATTAGATATTTTTCTAGCAATCTTTATTTGTCTATTGATTTTACTATTTCTTCATCGAACTCAATTTCTTGAGCTTATGGTTCTACTTCCAATGGGCCCCGCAGTATACCCAATATTTCCTAACATCCGAGAGATCGTCAATTTCAGGTGCACTATGGTATGGGTTTACAAGTTAGATTTCGAGATCTTTAAGCAAACCTTTTGACGTCACGAATCAGAACGAACACCCTGTGTTGAAACCATTTCATCATCATTGAATCAATGAAAATCTTAGAATGTTTTCCTTAACGATTTCGTGCCAACTTCGATTAGAAAAAAGCGAGGAAAAGGCGAACTACGCACCAAGTTTCGTGGTTTGACAAACAACGCACTGTGTAACCGCTCCTTTACACTTATTCATACTCTCATTTCAGAAAGGACGATAAAAGTGAACTGGAAATAGACCGTACAAATGCTGAGAAAGTTACCGAAAAAAACACGACTGAAGATAATGACAGCAAAAACGAAAAAACTGGAATGTGCAAGAACGAGTTCAATGAACTCAGCAGAGATCAGTCAACGGAAAGTAACAAAATTAGTCCAAACGGAGGCTCTGATGATGTTGTCACTTCTGTTAAGGTAACACAAAGTTTCACCATTAACTGTTTCATTTTAGACCCGATCTATGAATTTTAGGGAAGCGAACTAACCGTAACTAAAAACTATAATAATTAATCAAATTATCCAATAGTAGCCAATTTGTTCGTTCATGTAGCGATATATCGAGTTTAGTGTTGGGTAGTACACGGTTTAAAATTGAGTTTGTAAGAGGTGCCTTACTTTTGTATTCAAGCGGTACAGTGTACCACTTCCAATGAGGCGAGGCGTTCCGGGACTTCCGGGCGTTCATGACGCGTTAGGCAGTCGAGACAAAATTTGCTCTACTACATACTGTGTCGCTCGCAACTGGAACTGGGCCGATACAAGCAAAAGAAAGGGGGATAACGTCAAACGTCGTTACGTTTGTTAGACGTTAGAGTTAGAGTTGAAGCGGTGGGGATGTGGGGAAGGCAGAAGGCACACTAATTCAGAACTGTTGGAAGTTTGTATTGAAAATGGAGCGACGGTGAGCGGGTAAGAGTGGAAGGTCGCGTAATATTTCTTTGATTCAAATTACAAATTACACCGAAAATGAAGAAATAATTGAAACTTACCGTGATAATATATTCTCATTCAACCAAAAATTTGAAGTATATTATAAACAGTTTGTTAGTTTAGGAACGAATTGTTTTCATTACAATTTATAAATTCAACATGAACTGAGATCATATGATCTCTGTATGTTATTAATATTAATGGTTTTATCTAAAGATGATAATATCATTCTGATTATACTTTCAAGGTTTGGTGAGGTATTGGACTATTAGAATACCATATTCTTGAGCCTTAACCCGTTGTTCTTCATTGTTTTCAGCGGACATATTCCACACAAAAAATTTGAGCAGAGAATATATTTTGAAAATATTTGTTTCAATAAAATATAAATAACATGTAACTTTCATAAAAAACGAAACATGTAAATAAACGAAAAATAAAAGTTATTGAACATGAAAATAAATTATTATAAATTTATGCTTAAGAATAAAATTCTTGTTTAATTTGAAATAATTCAGATACAATTCGCAATTTCAACATTTATGACTATGAGGCTCATGGGACTATACTTTCTCCTTCTATGAATAAACAATATTCTCCTTGTAGTACAAACTCCCTGTATATTCGGTCGGTAAGAGGTTAGAGTGCCCAAAGAAAGAAGCAACCTGAAAGAACAACCCTAGTTTTGTAATGAGGAATAACCCCCAGTCCAGATGGAAGTACCTTCTATCAACATGAAAGCTGAAAGCAATTAGTGTAGGGTCACTGTATTTTTATTACTTCAGTTCGGCAAAACACATCTGATTATCAGAAACAGATCGCTCGGATTGCGCTACCGGCGAAATTCTACGGCCGATCGATCCGATGTATTTGTCGAGATGTCGAGTCCGAGACTCTTGTCTTCCGAACAATCTGAACCCCCCTACCAAACCAACATCTCCGATCTCCGAGTACCTGCGTGGCTGTATTGGTCTCGCTCCCTGCGTCTTTCGGCTCTTCCGAATCGTAACGTAACCCTTCGTACTTCGTACCATCCTCCTCGCTCGATCGCCCCACAGATGCGTGACGCATTGTCTCTTAGTGGGACATTCGAATTGAGGTGATACAGTTTTTCAAAATGAGCCGCTCTTACATTTCTGAGTCGTGTCCGGGACACATGAACCGCATCTTACAAGAGTTACCCAACACTAATCGAGTTAATGAATGTATAGGGTTGGAAAATGTAATTATTTTGGAAAAAGAAAACGAAGAACTTCAAGAGAAATCTCTTATGAAATGAATAAAAACGCAAGTTTCATAATATTCAGATAAATTACTATTGTGACATAAAACAGAACTCAATTCTACTACATAATATTATGAATGCGGCAGTTTGTGAGGATTTGAGTATGGAATCTGCAGGTAGTGATAAAACACACTCAGTATGTTAATCTTTGGCGATCTATTTCGGTCTTTAATAGATCATCATCAGACCAGCTGAAAGGTACAATTTTTGATAAATTCTATAAACTATAACGTCCCAAAACTTTCAGCTGTCCTGATGATGGTTTATTGAAGACCGAAATCGATCGCCAAAAATAAATATACAAACCCTGAGTTGTAGGAAGGTTCATTAAAATTTAATGCTCCCTTAATTTTCCCTCAAACGGAATACCCATAGGCGGTAGCCATGGATACTCCGTTTAATGGAGAATTAAGGGAGCATTAAGTTTAATTGACGTTCCTGCAACTCGGGGATTGTGTGTTTTATTACTATATTACATATTACTATATTATATTATAATTCAACATACTATGGAAGTTTTCATCACCAAAATTCAATATGGAAGTTTGTTACTCGTTCACTTAAAAACTACCGAACGAATTCAGATAAAACTTAACATTAATATGGTTTTTCTATACAAATAATAGGATCCCTGCTTTGCTGATTCTACACTGCGCAAAAAAATTAACGCACATTATGAAAATTTCAAATTTATTCTACAACTGAAGGTGTTATCAACGATAATTATTTTTATCAGAATTATGCATGCATATGTTATCCACTTTCAACGTTTTTCTTCAATACATGTTTTTTCCCAGCAGGAATAAAAAAATATGATATTATCAGATTTTGAATGCATTGGCTCCATTCTAAAATTAGTTGTTCTCGATCAATTTTAGTGATCAATAGTTTTTCTTTCGTTTGATTTTCTACACCCGATCGCTATGCAACGCGAAACACGCAATTTGACCCAAGAGGAATGTGCCCAAGCGGTAGTTTTGCGAGAAGAAAGGTGGACATACACAAGAATTGCAGAAAGGTTTGGAGTTTCCCATACAAGTGTGTCCAGAATGTTGCAGCCATTCAGGGAGACAGGTATGAATGTCCGAAGACCAGGACAGGGTAGACCACGGGTAACAACTGCCATTCAAGAACGTTACTTGGGAGTTTCTTCGTAGAGACAACGCAACCACTCGCCTCCTTCAAAATCAGCTTGATCAAACTATGGGGTGCAAATTAGCACTCAGACAATCAGAAATATGATTTAAGGCCTCGTATCGCGGCAAGAGGCCCAGCTCTTACCCCAGCCCATCGAAGGGCACGTTTGGATTTTGCGAGAGAGCATATCCATTGGGAAGAGACCGATTGGGAAAGAGTTCTCTTTACAAATGAGTCTAGATTGTGCCTCTACCATTGTGATCTACGTTCCCTTGTATACAGACGTCCACATGAAAGATACGCTCAGTGCAATTTCCTGAATACTACTAGTTTCGGGGGAGGATCGATTATGGTATGGAGTGGAATATCTTTGACTGCTTGCGCAGACCTAGTGGTCGTTGATAATGGAGCTATGAATGCTGATAAGTATATAAGGAACATTCTTAAAGAGCATATGTAGTGCCATTTGCCCCATACATTGGTTAAAATTTCATTTTTATGGACGATAATACCATACTCCATCGTGCGCGCATCGTTCAGGAGTACCTCGATGAGGTTGAAATCTCTCAAATGAAATGGCCGGCAAGAAGTCTGGATCTCAATCCGATTGAGCAGGTTTGGGACAACCTCAATAAAAGGCTGAGAATTTCAGAAAATCATCCAGCTACTCTTAATGACTTAAGAATCCAGCTCAGAGAAATCTGGGAAGGATTAGATCAGAACATTCTAAGATCACTCATTTTGAGTATGAACCGTCGTTGCCGAGCTGTAATTAAAGCAAGGGGTGGAAATACCAAGTATTAAATCACTTATCAGCATTTCTGTATTTTGAAAATTGTTCATTTCTCTTCTTTCACATAAGATTCGGTGAAATCCTGAATTTTTCTTCCATTAAATGTGTCTTGTTTCGTTCAAAACCTTCCCGAGAGAACATAAAATATAAGTTATAAAGTCAATGTAGAGTTCACTTTCATTAAAATTGAGATTTTCAGAATGTGCGTTAATTTTTTTGCGCAGTATATTTCAAATCGATCGACTCGAAATACGTAATATATTATCGGGTAATATGTTATATTATTTTAATTCAAAATTTCTATACATATGTAATTTTTTCTGAAATCTTTTGAGGGTTTTTTTCCAGTCTCTGAAACAAAAATCAATCAATATTTTCCAATACAGAAATCACTGAACAACCTTAATTCAACCAATTTCAATGAAAATTCAATGAATGATAGAAATTAACGTATAAATCGCGTACAGGAGGCTATACTCGTTCATTCAAAGACTCGCTATTAGGTAGCTCGATTTTTAATTTTTAACTAGTGAAAGAATATCGGTGCCTTCTGCACCTATATTGTAAATAACAATTGAATGATTTTCATAATTTTTAAAACAAGGGAACTTGTCCCTATTGTCAGGAGGACTAATTCTTGTTCTTTCGGCAGTACAACCACCCCCCACCCCCTTTTGCAGGGCTCACATAGACAATTATTTCATTTTTATACCTAACGATGAACTTCTTTGGTCATATTTCACCAATATTTAAAAAGAATATTCTGCAACAAATTGTATACCGAATACCCGCCTTAATCTTGATCACAGATTGACTCCTTGCATTTTTCCGGTGTTATTCAAATACACCCTGTATATTATTTACAATAAGTTACCGAAACCCACTGATATTGAATAGTAACACAGATTCCATATTTCACAACAAATTATATTAGAACGTTGATTGAAAATGATAGGTGAAATGACTCGCATAATATTTTCTTATTCATATGTTATCTGTCATTTCATTGGCTTACATTTGCCCTGTATAAATCCAAACTATTTTATTCGCAGGGTGAATATTCATCGAGAAGAATGATCAACACAGCAACCATTCGACATACGAATCCTAAGGAAGCGAAGGAAAGGAGAAATAGGGAAAAACTCCTAGCTGGTCCAAGCGGATCTGACTTTTCTATTTCTGGTAATGGTATCGATCTCGAAGTCGATTATTATGATTATAATGTGAAAAATGCTGGTGCTGCTCCAGGGTCTTATTTGGGAATGGATCCCGCATTTTTGGTTTATATTCCTCCACTTTATGAGAGTGGGGATCTTTCGATGGAAGAAGAAAATCCGAAAATAGAGCAAGATCTAAAATCAAATGAAGATGATGAAACTATTCCATTTGAAAATCAAAGAACACTTGAAAGTTACAATGGATGCATTAATAATAAGATGTTGGAAAAAAAAATTTCATATAAACATATGCTCGATGATGAGACACTCTCACCATGCGTGTTGGAAAAATCCGTGATTTATGCATCTAAAGTTGCACGATTACATCTGCAAGATTTATCGGGTGAGGACGTCAAAAAGGCGAAACAGAAAGTGGAAGAAATACAAATGATAGACAGTAATATAATGGACGAAATCAAATTTGCTGATGACGAAGATGAAGATAAGAACTAAAACACAATTAATCAGTCAATGAAATTGTTAATTTGTTATTATGAGAATCTATTCACTCTACGCTTTTGTAACGGAATATTCATATTAAACGTTTATTACACTTCCTGTTCGTTCATTTCAATAATAATATTCTGGTATTGTTTAATGAAAAAGTCAATGTCAATAAAAATCTGAAGCTTGAGGGATGCTGTGCAGACCCGGATCTAGGGGGGTGGAGGGGCAAAACGGGGCGGTTGCCCCGGGCGCCAGCTAGAGGGGGCTCCAAAATCAACCAGAGGTTCAAAATTTTTATATTTTCTCGAAAAACATTAATTTCCTAGTGCTAACATTAAAACAGTAGAATGGAAAGATGATAAACCATCACTAATCACTATGCCAAAAATCTTTAAAATCAATTAAGTGCATATTATTTAGTGAATTCAGTCATCTGCGAATGACCGCCACATGAATGGATGAACTAGGTTAAAAAAAAAATCGAATATGTCTACAATGTGTCGCAACGTAATCATGGAGCCAGTAAGTTGTTTGACTTGGGAATAACCGACTCATCTCATCACATCTGAAATTAAGAGCGTTGGCAACAATTGCGATTTCATTCGCATGACAAGTGAAAAGAGACTATAACTCTTTGTATGTCTTTCTGGTTATTTGTGTGAACGTTTAATCAGTGTTACAAAATTTATTATTGGTGAAAGTTCTGTCATTTTTAAAAAAGGAAAATTTTTGAAAGTTTAAAATAATTACCGTCGGCATTAGCGTTATCCCAAGAGAACCTACTACGTGGAGATGGAGCAGTAGGATTTTCGCTTCTTTCTTTGTGTGTGTGTGTTTGTTTAAAGCAGTTTAAGGCTTTGAAGAAAAGACTTGTAATAAGCGATTTCCTTTGTTTTCACGAAAAGTAAACAAAAGCAATATCCGAAAAGCATGTGAAAAAGGGGTATTAACTTTTATTGAATGAGTCTTCCGGGCTGATTGGACGTGGTCCATTAGGAATAATTTCACCTAACGTTTAGCCTTCTTTGTCTGAGATTGTACCACGAACGTTGAATTTGAAGTGATATCTGCACCCTGGTTAATGGCGGGAAAAGCCCAGACGGCACCCTATATTCCCGGAATATTCCTCCAATCTGTCATTAAGCCAAAAGATATTGCAATATGCGAGGCATATGCAAAAATATATCAAATATATCTGCTCTCAAAGGAATATTCCAGATATATGCCATCCCAGATATGACTGGTATATGCTATATCCATATGATATGCGTTTGGAATATTATTTAATAGTATTTATTGGTATATATATATATATATATATATATATATATATATATATATATGAATCTTCATGGAATATTACAAACGTTACAAAATCCTTTTTGAAGGATAATTTTTTGAAGAGTAGGTACTACCACTACCTCGATTTTGTTGTTCCGAACTCATCAATAACTGATGAGTTTGCTATTTTCCAGTAAACTGTTAAAAAACTACAAACTTTCTAGGTATATAAACTACTGGAAAAAATTAAGGGATCGTACAGGAAATAAAAAAAAAGGAAATTGTAGCTCCAAGTGTCTAGTTTTTGGATTAGAACTTCAAAATTTTGTAGCCTTCGTGGTTTCTGAGTAATCCTAGAAAAACCAGCAACAAAAAAATTCTCAAAATTTTTTTATTTTTTTTTTGGCTTAACCACCATAAGGATCGGATACTTTGTTCATTTAGCTTTAATTTCCTTTTTTAAACATCCTGATACGTCCACTCCTCGCTGAGATATCGGTCTTCAAATGGAAAAGGTTCTTTTTGTCTTTGATTATCGATATCTCAGCAACCAATGATCGTACAGAAAGTTAAAGATGGGTTTCAGAAACTTGAATAAATTCCCCTTAACGACTGTCCATTGTTTTTTCTAAAAAAAAATTTTTTCTTTCTGTCACATGAATTTGAAAATGCAACAAAAAAAGGGCTTTTGGTGGTTTTTTGGAAAATCAAGCGCTGGATCGTAAATATTGAGGAAACCACTAATGTTAAGTGTGCCTTTTACAGTTCAATATGTCCACAAAAACCCTACAAAGAATCAAATTAATCCAGCCAGCCGTTTTTTTGTTTCACTTGATCGAATTTCTGAAAAAATCAAAGGATCATGTTTTTTGCTCTGAAAAGCTCATAATTTTTAAAAATGAGAAAAAAAAAAGAAAAATGACCCGGAAGATATAACTAACTATCGTCCTATATCTGTGCTCAGTGTGTTTGCAAAGCTTTTTGAAAAGATCATCTATAAGAGAATGTTGAAGTTTTCAGACCGGTATAATATAATCACGGAAAAACAGCACGGATTTAGGAAAAACAAATCAACCCAGTCAGCTGCCTATAGCCTCCTGGAGCCAGTGTACGCTGCTCTCGACGAAGAAAAGCATGTGGCAGCTATGTTTTTCGATCTATCTGCGGCTTTTGACTGCCTAAATTTTGACTTTCTTCTAAGGAAGATGAGTTGTTTGGGATTTCGTGGTGTCTTTTTGCAATAGATTAGGAGCTACTTGACGGGAAGAAGGATGAGAGTGAAAATCAAAGAGTGCCTGTCTGAGATGTTTGACTGTGGTGTTCCTCAGGGATCTATATTGGGTCCTCTTTTATTTCTCCTCTTCGTCAACGACCTGCCGGATCATGTTCGTCCAAGTGGGCTGACAATGTTTGCCGATGATACGTCGATTGTTGTCTCGGCGTGTAATTGTGCGGATCTCATAGCACGCTTGGAGTACCTTTTGAGGACATTTGTCGGTTGGTGCAATATGAACGTCCTAATTGTAAATATTGAAAAAACAGAGTGTGTTTACTTCAGGATTAAAAACACCACGAGGGTGGAATTGCAGCTCAGATATGGCGATCTAGACATATGCTCCAGCAGAACTGTGAAGTTTTTGGAATGTTATTTGGATCAGGGTTTGAGTTGGATTGATCAGGTGGATCACGTGTGTGGAGAAGTAAACAGCGCCTATTATGCTATTTCTCGCATTAGAGATGCGTTGTCTTCTCTTTTGAGTATTTATTACGGATTGGTTTATTGTCACCTATCATATAATGTCATCATTTTCGGTAACGCGCAGAATTTTTGTCGCTCAAAAAAGGATAATAAGTCTTATATTCAGAATGGCATATAGGGACACCTGCAGACCCGTATTTAAAGAAAATAAGATTCTCACTTTTCCTTGCATATATCTCATGAGAGTATTTGATACATGTGAGGATGAATATGCATTCTATAGAAAAAAAATCAAACTTTCATAATTATCAAACAAGAAACGCAGGACAACTCTGTATTTCACAACATAAAACTAGTAGATATGCTAAATCCCCCATGTATCAAGTTCTAAAGTTCTACAATCACCTACCGTTCAAGTACAAATGTATTGCTTCTGATAAAAATTTCCAAAAAAATATAAAAACACTTCTCTTGGATAGGGCATATTATAGTATAGAAGAGTACCTGAATGATGACTTGTAATCTTTGTTTATATTTGAATGTTTTTAAATGTATTTTCTTGAATTTTCATTGCCTATATTATATATATTTTATTTATTGTATTTACACGATTGACTTGTCTCATACGTTGTTTTAATGTCTGAAGGGACCAATAAAGATTATTATTATTATTATTATAGTAATAATAAAAATCCTCCACCCCAAAAACATTTCTAGCAACGCCCTTGAATATATGTTCATCGTAACACACTTCTTCACTATAAAAGTATTAAAAGTTTTTATATTGAATGTAAATTCAAATTTTAATAACGCACACAAACGCTACAATGTATTATTCAATATTTATAGTTCAACTTCTTCACACCTTGGCGCTGCAGTTTCCAATGTCTTACAGTGACTTTATTCATAAACATAACATAATGTAATGTAATGTACAATGCCTATTTCAGGTAAATCTGTATGCAAAGATTGTAGATTATACCCATAGATATAGATATCTATATCTATGATTATACCCTTAGAATATAGAAAACCAGGAAGGAGCATATCATGCATTCTGGTTCTGGTGCGACGAGAATGGTGCACTCAATATGGCCGGTACTCGTTTCCGTTTCGCAGTGGCGTAGGGCATTTGAATTTTCAATTACATTTTATTAACGAAATGGCATATTCCAAATCGGTCTAAAAAATCTTAACGAAGTAGGGGAGCAAAACACAATGCAATTTTATATTGTTTTTATTGATTCCTTAACAAAATTAATCTGTTATACAGTTCTAATTCTTTCATCATCAACCGTATTTTTACAAATATAATTCAACCTGGTGATGAAAAAACAATTAGTTGTACTTTTTATCAAAAGTATCAGACGATATATTCATTTCATGGTCCTTTATTCTTTACTTACATATTCCAACTGATCGATTTCATTTGTTGGAAAGCTGCTGGAAATAACCTGATAAAGGCCACAGATGACCGATTAGAACAATCGCCTGGAACAAAAGGCTCCTGTCGTTAGGACAAAATCCAGGTTTCTTTACGAAACTCATCCATATCACTCTCTGTTTTTCATCTCTGGGAAATCTGGAAAAATAATTGAACTTATAAATTGTGAAGAAATGAATAAAAATTAATTCAACGATACAATCATGGTTTTACTTCCGAAATGTCCCTTAAGACGAAATTTATAGCGCTACCAACTATCAGTGTCAGTTGGTTCAATGAAATTGATTACCGAACATCACCTACGCCCATGGTTTGTTACGGATAACCTCCAAATTCAGCAAAATTGAAATCCCGTGTTTTTCAGAAAAAAATGAATCATTTCAATACCAATATCACTTACCTGTGAAATGTTACACCAAATTCTTGTTTTTTTGGTTTTTTGAAATTGCCACACTCTGCACAACTAATCATTTTATCGAAAATGTTCTAAACTTAGAAAATGTCTTATAGCACCAAATTACGTGTATAAAATAGTTAGAAATTCAAGGACGCACCTTCAAACCTCGCCTCAATTTTAATTCAATACAGTTAAACTGCGAAAATATCACAAAAACCAAATAAAAATACAATTTGCTGAGAGCACCACTTTCTCATTTCAAATTCAAACCAAACGATGACTCATTCGTGGTGCACTCTTGTCGCACTTCCGCTCTTGCATTAGGTGCGCATAGTCTCCTTCCTGGTATTTTATATTCTAAGATTATATCCTATAATCTTTGTCTGTATGAACTCTAGTCACGTGACTAAAAACTTTGTCGGCTCTCGGAACTCGGCATATAGTCCAATTTCTGCGAGTTACCGTGTTTTAAGTCCGGTTATACTTTTGGTAATAGTGCGGTTACCCCCACTCATCCTCACTGTCAATTTCTCAACACGGTTATACATCCTCACTAAAACATACTTGGTTACTGGGGAATCATATGTTCTAGCAAGGATGCATAATGATCTGAAAACAGAATCACCTCTAGACATTAAGCGTAAAGATAGGTAAAAAATGAAGCAAGAACAAATTTGGAGAGAGAGGATGTGAAATCAAATAATAACAATATTTTGCATAATTATAGGTTTTCTTTCACATCTTGCTGAGCTGGTGTTAGAAATGAATCAAATGGATAAATCAAGAAACTTCATAGGTATAGGCACGCTTCAATCTACAAGATGCAAAATAAAGCAATTTTCGTATTTGGCTCGAATGCGCTTATAACCGCTACCAGTTACCCTGCTTTGGAACAAGGTTACAGCACTGAGTTATATAACTCAGTGGGTTACAGATTTTCAACAACGGTCACAATGACGGCTACGTCATAACACCTTCCCCTCTATTACCGCTCTCGCAAAAATACGAACGGTATCAGAACATCGTAACCGTTTATGACCGTTTGTAACAAGGTAACTCGCAAAAATTGGACTTATGTATCATCGTAGCGAATGTCAATCGAATTCAACCTAACCTATCTCTATAACCTATGTTTTGTTTATTTCTTGAGTCAGTCAAGTACTTCAATGGAGTATTGTTTTCTATCTTTGCTGTGAAACGATAAATGGAATCAATCAATGACGCCAACACATTCAAAATTATAGACGCACCTTCCGATATTTATTACATTCCCAATTTCATTTCGGCCGAGGAAGAAGATGAAATAGTACAAAAAGTCTACAGTGCACCTAAACCAAAATGGACATGTTTATCCAACAGACGATTGCAAGATTATGGTGGAGTTCCTCATAAGCGAGGAATGATTCCAGAGGAAATACCCCATTGGTTACATAAATATATGGATCGAATAAAAAATTTGGGTTTCTTTGAAAAAATGACACCAAACCAAGTGCTAATTAATGAGTATTTACCTGGACAAGGCATAATGCCTCACCTGGATGGTCCTTTATTTTCGCCTGTTGTAACAACAATCAGCTGTGGTTCTCACGCTATTCTCAATTTTTTTGATAATACTGTGAAAAGAGATAAAATTTGTGAGTTTTTATTAGAGAGATGTAGTCTCATTGTTATTAAAAGAGATATGTACTCTGAATATTTACACTCTATCGATGAAACTAAATTCGATATTTTGAGTAATAAATGTATCAACTTAAAATATTGTTCAAAAGAATACAAAATTGGAGATATATTGGAAAGAAAAACTAGAATCTCTGTTACCATCAGGAATGTACCTAAAGTGTTGAAAATGAAATTAAAAATATGAATTTTCTTAATCATAAACTTCAGTTAATATGGTAACGTGACAATCCTTGTAAATCTTCATCTTAAATATTTTATTTTTATCTGCAAACATATTACTTCTTTAATGAAATAAATATCAGATTATGAGAGTATGGAAGTTATACCACGACTTCAAATAATTCATCATAGTTCTATCAGTTTTTTTGGAGAGACATGTCACATATGCAGGGAATTATAAATATGACCGTTATTTGCATTACAATGGCAGAATGAGGAAATTTCAAAGATCATTATGTTTCAACTGTTTATGAAAACTCTGTGGAAACAAATGCACCCAGAACAACTGCGTACTCTCCAGACTTTTCATTTAATTTTTCTTAGTCAAGCATCAAGCAATACATCAGACGATGAGTAATGGTCACACTGTGCTGAAAGTAGATTTACTTGCCTTAGTTTTTGGAAATTTGTCATGTATGTTGGGTGTGTTGTAATTGTACTGGAAACCATCCGAAACAGTGTATGAATCTTTCGAAACTCGCAAAGTTATTGAAAAATGCCTCGCATTTATTCAAATAAGAAGCTTGTTCATATGAATTCAATTGGTGGTGAGTTGGAGAGTGCGGATAAACTAAGAGCCCTTTGCCATTACACTAAATTCGGAACTAAATTGAGTCCTGAGTCACAAATCAGATGCGCGCGCATAATAAAATCTTGCAGTAATTATGCATCTGATTTGTGACTCAGGACTCAATTTATTTCCGAATTTTGTGTAGTGGCAAGCGCCTCTAAGACAACGTATTGAAAATTCGTGAGCACAGGCAATCATTTCAACCAGTTTCTTTGAACAATTCTTCATCAATTTCATCAGGGAGTTTGTAAACTTCCTAATTTTTTATTACACGGCCTCTTAAATCAGCCATTCTCCTCTACTAACTTCGAACTTGAGAATTTCTCTTATAAAAAATGGCCTAGTAAAAGTTGGCTTGAAAAAACCATAGGTTCCTATGCCTCATCAACCTAATTCACAACAGATGATCATTATTTAATAATTTAGGTATTGATTTTCAAGATTTCTCCCATATTTTTTATATTTAATTTTTTGTATGAGCAACATTCTTTGAAAGGATGTATTCTGATTTCTGTGGAAAAAAAACATAACCCTGTATATCGCAAATTTTGAAACGGGTACTTTTTTTAATACTTTCCACAAGACCGTAAGGGTCGGTTTCACAAAACTTCGTTAGTACCGTTAAATTTGTTGAAATTTCAAAACGAGTGATTCGATTGGTTCGAATTTACGTGAGGTTTTTTAATCGCACAATTGAAGTTTTGTGCAACCGACCCTATGAGTACTAAATTCTTCTCATTTGTAACAGTTCTTGGAATATTGAAAACAACCTTTTTTTCTGAATAGAATACTACAAGGTCGGATTTTATGTTTCTAAGTTTTATTTGGACTCTTGACACCCCCAGTAGTGGGAAACTCACCAAACCCAACAAAATTTTTATCGGGAAGACTTTTGGGTGCCTAAAAATCACGAAATTTTCGGTCTTTTCAGATTTTTCTTATATCACTTCAAGGAAGCCTCGCACAGAAAAAAATATTCTTTCCTAAATTGGGGCCCATTAAAGTTTTCGTCGAATAACATACGAAACATCAGAATCGGTCCAGGCGTTTAGGAGCAATATCCCGTCGTAAAACGGATATTTTTACAAAATTGGAAGAGTTGTAACTCCAAAACCCCAAAACGGTCACTCCAATCGGAAAAGTCATTGAGTGAAAATAGTAGAGCATAAAATTCTGCATTCAGAAAGCACCAGGAATTCAAAATTGGCCCATAGAGGGGAGTAGACTATAGTTTATTGGTGTAGATATGTAGAAGAATTGCTTTCACAGGTCATTTTTTTTTATTAGAAAGGAGAAAATCCATCTTACGGACACCAACCGGCCGTGACGTGTAGAAAGACTCTCCCCCCAAGTTCATGAAGGGTATACCCACTAAAAACTCCTCTGTTCCCGCCCCCACAGGGGGCGAGCAAGATTTAATTACCTGCAACCGAATTGAGATGGAATGGGCGCAGGTGGCTCTGGGATAGTTTGCTCCGCAAACACCCTACACGACACCAATCCTCAGCCTTGGAACTCTAGTTATCATTTGGTTCCAATTTGTTGAGGAACCTTACAAGACTCTCGTGGTGATTCCACTGAGAAGCCGGTTGGTACTCCCAGATCGTCGTTGACTGTTGTGGCCATACACCTCGCCAAATATTTGTCAAAGTGACAAATATTTCAAGTCAGTCCTTTTTTTTTCTTTTTTATCAGTTTTAATGGGGGTAAAGCTGTTCGCGTCCGTGATAGAATTTCACACATGCCTCCAGGGTAATTCTGAATGAACAGCACCAATGAATACAAGACTGTCTTCGGATCTCCTGGTGAACACATTGCCATATTGGTACTCGAATGTCCTGATCCTGAAACCCGGCTTAAAGGGAACCTACAGGCAGAGAATGCAGAGTTACCTCCCAGAGATTTACTATCTTACCGCACTGGCCTGGTTGAGTACTAACTGATTTTTTTTTAATGTGTTTATTGCTTTAACTGCATTCTTCTTTTTGTACTTGTTTCTACATAGATTATGGCAATGTGTAAATTCATAACTTTGGTATGGCTTGATCAATCTTGATGAAATTTTCAGTGTAGAACAATATGATTATCTTCTTTCAATAATTCCAATACTTTTTCAAAAATACAGGGTGGGAATTATGATAAGTTCAGATTAAGTATGCAAGTTGAAAAAACACCCTATACATTCCGTTTTCAGAAATTTTCTACTTGCTTCAGATTCTACCATAAGTTCACATTACTGGAGCGTTTTAATTTTTTATGGCATACGTCCATTTTTTCCAGAAAAAATTTTCAAAATTGAACAATATCGTTTTTTCGCTACAAGCCATTGAGAATATTCTGAACTAGATGGTAAAGCTGTATCGTCCAATAATACAAAGCTCTTCCTGAGTCCTAAAATAAATATTCGAAATTCATTTTTGATCGCTCATATTCAGATGTATGAAATCATTTAATTCAAAAAATTTCTTTATACGTACGTGAACCAAAAAAATCTACATACTACTACAAATACAGAATAAACGTTCGAAACATATGAAAGGCATAATTATGGATTAACATAAAATTGAGTCATTATTCAGGTGATTTTCGGCACACTTCCGGTTTTCTATGAAGCGAATATTCCTAAAACATAGTAGTTTCGTTCAAAAATTTACTCACTTATGGCTTTATGGTATGTAAAATATTTTATCACGAATGTATGATAAATAGTTTTAATGAAATTGAAAATTCTCCATGAAAATAAAATCTCTATTTAAATCAAGATCTTTAAGATCCATGGTTACCATCACAGTGAACCACAGAATGAGAATATTTAATAAATAATCTGTCACAAGAAATGTATTTCAACATGCCTCAATTATTTACTCATGTGGAATATGCGGATATGATTTTTGTTTATGGTTTTTGTAATGGAAATGAAGCCAAAATGGAATACCATAGACGAGTTCCCAACCGACGTCAACCAAATACATGTACTTTCGGACGAGTATTCCATTATTCTAAAGAACATGGGCAATATCCTAGTAAGGCAGAGCACATTTGATAGGCCTACTCAAAATGAAATTTCGATTCAAATTGTTGAACGGGTGGAGGAGGAACCGTCTATTAGTACTCGTCGAATTAGTACCGAATTAGGAATTTCTCAGAGCAAAGTGAGCAAGACTTTGAAGAAAGAACAATTCCACTCATACCACTACCAAAAGGTGCAAGAACTGTTGCCACAAGATCTGCCCCAACGATTACAATTTTGTCGCTGGGTTATTAGTCACCAACGAACTATTTTTCGTATATACTATTCAGCGACGAGGCTATGTTCACTAAGAATGGAATTTTTAATATCCACTGTTAGAGTTTCACTAAAAATCAGTTGGGGTTCAATCATAAGACGTGTTCAAGGTGCTGGTTTATTAGAAAAACTGCCAACTAAATTCTTCCACCTACATTTATGTACAACTACAGTTGAGCATGCGCACCTAAATACATCGACTCCTAACATCTCCCTTTTTTGTTACAAAATTAAATTTTACAATATATGTGTAGAATTATTTCAAAATTAATTGTTCAATTTTAACAATAAAAATGAAAACCCAATAAATTCAGTAACACAAATGAAAACATTGTACAACAATTCTACTCATATCTCATCTTAATCCTAAGTCTTACAATATATTATTATGAATGGAATTCTTTTATATTCAGAAAATTTGGATTATTTACTTTCCTGCCACTAGATCTAGTACCTGCATTGACATCAACTAATGAATTAGTGTCTTTAGTTCTGCATTTATTGTCTCTATTTTGTAATAGTATATTCTAAAACAAGTTGCAGAATGAGCTCCTATTCCAACACGAATGCGAAGTTCAAAAACGAGCGACGAAGGTGCGAGTTTTCGATAGCATGAGTGTTGGAATTGCCTTCTGCAACGAGTATTAGACGGTATTTTCTCTATTTCAGTCAATTTTTGTGAAATATTCTCGAAATTCAAATGAAAATTCAGATTAGTGACTTCTGTTTTGTATCTTGGCAGTTGGTGTGACATACAAAATTTGACAGATCACGGAATTTGAATTGTTTTGATTCGAAACTTAATTCAATCGGAGGTCAGTACTGACAACCATAAAACGAAACATATAACTGAAAACAATGCTGTAATGAGTTTCATTACAGCACTACTTTTAAAACTGTAATGAACCCATTACGATACTGAAATAGAGAAATAATTCCTATCATTTACATTTCCGAAATTCACAACGTTCTGTTCAAAATTATATTCAACTGGACGAAGGAATTTTCTGTTTCGTCTCACCAAATTGCCATTTTTCTCTAGCTTCACTATATATGATCTATCATTATGTAAATCTACGATAATACCTTCTTCCCATTTGTTATTCAAAATATTTCTTACTAATACTTTCATATTTATTCTTAATTCAGGTAGTAATTTCGTATTTCTGTTATAATATTTTCGCATTGATAATCTTTTCTTATGAAAACTCTTTATTTTATTTTTATCATAAACTTCCGGAGATAATGACTTTTCAAGAATGGGTAGAATTCCTCTCAGTCGTCTGCTGTTGAGAAGTTGTGATGGACTCCCAACAATATTCGCCAATGGAGTATTACGATATTCTAGTAAGGCTAAATATGGATCATTACCGCTGTGTAGGTAGAGATTTTTTCAAAATATTTTTGATTGTTTGTATGGTTCTTTCAACCATTCCATTTGACTGATGATGGTGTGGGCTTGATAAAGTATGTTTAAAGTCCCAACTATTAGCAAATGTTTTGAATTCTGAAGAAGTGAATTGTGGACCAGAACTGAACAAAGTTCTTTTGGTATTCCTTGTCTGGAGAAAATACTTTTCAAATTAGTTATAACATTACTAGACGTAGTGTTCATGTTCAAATTGGATATTTCTATAAATTTGGAATAATAATCTACCACTATTAAATAATTCTTGTTATTGAAGTGAAATAAATCGAGACCAACTTCAATCCAAGGCTCAGTAGGAATATCATGATTAATCAGTGGTTCTTTTACATTTTGCTTTCTATATAAATTACATGTTTTGCAAGAGTCGCTCAAATTATCAATTTGTAAAGATAAACCTGGCCAAAATATTAATTCCCTAGCTATGTTTTTCATTTTTTCTTTACCCATATGTCCTATGAGTAATTGTTTTAATGTATCTTCCCTTAATTCCTTTGGTATCAAAATTTTATCACCCTTAAAAATTAAACCATCAACAAATGTCAATTCATCTCTATATGTCCAATAAATTTTCATTTCATCTTGTAAATTATTCTTGTTACTAGGAAAACCATAACTTATTAATTTTTGCAAATGGTCATCATTTTTTGTTATTTGTCTTATCTTCTCTATTTTCGAATCCTAAACTGGTAAATTTTTAATTAATGAACAAATATGCAAATCAATATCTTTGTTGAACTCATATTCCTCATTGATATAGGCCCTTGATAATGCATCGGCAATTTTCAGTTCTTTTCCTGGTTTATAGACAAATTTGAAATGGTAAGGTTGGAGTTTCAATAACATTTGTTGCAATCGAGGAGGTGTTTTAACTAGAGGCTTTGAAAAAATTGATATTAATGGTTTGTGATCAGTTTCAATAGTTATATTCTCATTGGCGAATAAATATTGATGAAACTTTTCACAACTAAATACAACAGCGAGCATCTCTTTTTCTATTTGAGCATATGATTGTTGAGCCTCTGTTAAGGATCTTGATGCATAAGCAATTATTTTATTTTTTTGTTTAATGCAAGTACCAAGACCTTTTGAAGATGCATCACACGATATTATTATGTCTTCATTTGGTTGAAAATAGCGTAATACAGGTTCTTTTGAAATAATATTCTTCAACTTTTCGAAAGAATTTTGTTGTTCATAATTCCATTGAAATTCAACATTTGATTTTAGTAGATTTCTTAATGGTTCTGTTATGGTAGACGCATTTGGAATAAATCTTTGTAAATATGTTATCATTCCTAAAAATATTTCTAAATCTTTTTTATTTTGAGGAGTTTTGTATAAACTTATAGCTTTAATCTTTTCTTCTTCTGGTCTTATGCCATTAGAACTTAATATATGACCCATGTACTTGATTTCAGTAATGCCAAATTTACATTTATTTTTATTCAATTTTATATTATTTTCCTTACAAATGTCTAGAGCTTTTTTCAAAATTTTGTCATGCTCTTCAATACTTTTTCCGAATATTAAAATATCATCTACATAAATTTTGATTCCATCAATTGAAGAAAATAAGTCACTGATACGTTTAAAAAATATTTCTGAAGAGTTACGTAAACCATATGGCAATCTTTTGAAGCAGTACCTACCAAAAGGAGTATTGAAAGTTGTTAGTTTCTTACTCTTATCGTCCAATTTAACATGCCAAAATCCGTTACTACAATCTAGAGTGCTGAAATATTTAGCTCCTGACAACTCGTACGTTAATTCTTCCAATGATGGCACATGGAAATGCTCCCGTTTTATGGCTTTATTCAAATCTTTTGGGTCAATGCAGATTCTAATATCATTATTGGCTTTTTGTACAATCACCATTGAGCTGACCCAATCGGTTGGCTCCGATAATCTTTCTACAATATTTTCGTTTTCTAATTCTTGAAGTTTTTGTTTTAGTTTTTTGTGAAGATTGAATGGAATTTTCCGCGGTGGTTGTATTATTGGAGTTACATCTAGGTCAACCTCTATGTGATGCTCATCTTTCAAACATCCAATACCTGTGAACAGATCATTGTAATTAGAAACAATTTTTGAATAATCTTGGTCTGTGTTTTCATTCGATATCACAGAAATAATATTATTTTCATTAGTTCTAGTCAATATCTTGAATTTAATTATATCTTGTAAACCTAATAATATTGCACATTTATCAGTATTCATTACATGAAATTCAATATTTTTTATCGTATCTTTATATTTTGTTTGCAATGTACAAGTTCCTAGAATAGTTAATGTTTCGTTTCCATAAGTATTGATATTTCCGATAAACTTTTCTAATTTCACATTTTTTAATTTTTAAATTCATGATATGGTAATATATTGACACTTGACACCTTTCGCTCCCGTATCCAATTTAAATTTTACATTTGAAGAATTATTCAAGTTTAAATTTTCATACCACTCAGTATCATTTGAAATTTGTGAGAGTTCTATAGAACCTAAAAAATGTATCTTCGGGAATTTCCTTTTCTAAAAGATTAATATTTTTAGATTTACACATTTTCGAAAAATGATTCAATTTGTTACAAAAGTTGCACTTAGCTTTATATGCAGGACATTTCCCTCGTTGATGTTGTTGACCACATCGTTGACATTGGCGATGAAATTGAAGTTGATTTCTAAATGATGATTTGTTGTGATTTCCCTGGTTTTGTTGAGATGATGAAATCGGATGTCCTCTTGTTCCAAAAGGTATTTTCTTCGTAAGGTTTCCTGTTTGTTGATTTCCATTCATCTTGAAATTCTTTTTCGACATTTCATTAAACTCTTGGGATGAACATATTTTTTCCAATTGATTTTGTGATTGCTCCGCTGCTCTGCATGTATTTATTGCTGTTTGAAGGTCTAAATTTGGTATTCTAAGGAGTGTATCTTTCAAATTTCTGTCTGTGATTCCCATAACAATATGATCTCGAATTAAACTGTCTGTTAAATTATCAAATTCACATGTAGAACTCAGGCCTCTCAGTGCATTCACGTATTCGTCGATTGTTTCTTCCACTTTTTTATCTCTTAAAAAAAACATGTGGCGTTCGTAGGTACCTAACATTGATATGAGGCAAAAAATATTTGTCGAATTTATTTGTAAGTTCTTCGTATTTTTCTTCAGTTATCCTCTGATGGAAAATTATTATAAATAGCAAGTGCATTATCACCAATTACATTCAAAAATAATGCTGCCTTATATTTCGAGTCTAAATTCGTCTGTCTTGATGCGTTCAGATAAATCTCGAATTTTTGTTTGAAAAATTGGTAGTTATTAGCTAGATTTCCGTTGAAATTCATTTCTGATGGTATTTTCACATTGGTATTCATTTTTTCAAATTGTTGAGATGAGGGATCTGATGATGATGACGTACCTGATCGAATATCTTTCTATTCTCCTGTCAATTTTAAACAAATTCTAATACCGACTGCGCCATGTTAGAGTTTCACTAAAAATCAGTTGGGGTTCAATCATAAGACGTGTTCAAGGTGCTGGTTTATTAGAAAAACTGCCAACCTAATTCTTCCACCTACATTTATGTACAACTACAGTTGAGCATGCGCACATAAATACTTCGACTCCTAACATCCACAATTCCCACGAATGGGCAAGAGACAACCCGCATTTGAAGAACACAGATTTTCTGCCAATATTTGGCTTGGAACAATAGACGGAAATTTAGTTGGCCCTCATATTTTTGCGGAAAGATTAAATGGTGAAATTTACCTAGATTTTTTGGAAAATATTTTACCAAATCTATTTGAAAATGTACATATCCGCTCTATGTACTTTCAGCATGACGGAGCACCACCTCACTTTGCATTGAATGTGAGAAATCACCTGGATGTAAATTATCCGAACAGATGCATTGGTCGTGAAGGCCCTATTGCTTGGCCACGAAGTAGAGAACACCTAGTTGAAAGGATTTTCGAGAAATGTAATATCTTGAAGCAAAATCACTCCCTCATTAGAAGGTCAATTGGAAATTTAATAAAAAGGTCTCGAATATGTATTCAAAAAAGGGGAAATCATTTCGAACATTCTATGTAGATTTTGTGTTAATCCTTAGTTTTGCCGTTCATGATATGTTTCGAATGTTGATTCTGTATAAGTTGTAGATTTTTTGGTTTAAGTAGGTAGGTATAAAAATATTTTCTGGATTAAATGATTTTATACATCAGAATATGGGTGATTAAATATGAATTTCGAATTTGGAAGAACTACTTTAGGACTCAGGAAGAGCTTTGTATCATTGAACGACACCGGTTCACATTCCAGTTCAGAATATCCTCACTGCCTTGGAGCGAAATAACGATATTGTTCATCCTTGAAAAATTTTTCTAGGAAAACTGGATGTGTGCTAAAAAAAATAAAAACGCTCCAGTAATGTAAACTTATGATAGAATCTGAAACAAGTAGAAAATTTCTGAAAACGGAATGTACAGGGAGTTTTTTCAACCTGCAAACATAATCTTAACTTATCATAATTCACACCCTGTATTTTTGAGAAAGTGTTGGAATTATTGAAAGAAGACAGTCATATTGTTCTACACTGAAAATTTCATCAAGATTGATCAAGCCATACCAAAGTTATGAATAAAAGAAAAATCGGTCGAATCAGACAAATCACCCTGTAGACTCTCATTAAAGGCCCCCAACCATAAACCAAACATTGTTTCTGTAATATTATTTGTAATTATAATATTTCAGTTATTTGATCAAGTATTTATTTCCAAAGACTGTTGATTTATATCACTTTTTATTTATTCATCAATACAACATCGGTACACAAGTCTCTGGCTTATACATCACCATTCTCATCATCGAATCTGACCTCAAACCTGACCTTGCACATTTGACATATACATAAGGTAAATGTCCCAATTATCGACACTATAGTGAGATCTTGCGGAGAAAGTATGATTTCCTAGTTGAAATATAAGTAGAATTTGTTGAATTTCCTGAATTTCCCATTCTATGTATGTTATATTTGAATAAACAAACATAAAAAAACTAATTCATATACTGTAAAATAATTAAAATTGAATAAAATACAGGCAAGTCAGATGTCCCAATGATCGACAACTAGAAAATCAGAAAACCCAATCATCGACATGTGGTGGTACCAATTATCGACAGAGTGGAAATTTATAAATGGTTGTGAATAATATCATTCTGAGCAACGTGACAGAAATAATATGAATAGAATAATCTTTTATTCATGATGAAAAATGAAGCAACAGTTCGAAATAACATCAAAAGTGAAAAAATACAATATTATTCTGGAATAAATACTAAAAGTTCAAAAACTTTGATATGAATTAAATTTTTTTAAATTCTTGCATTTCAGGTATGTCATATATGCCACATTTATTCAATATGCATATTTCATCTTCGTAATGCAAAATATCATCAACGTTGAGCCATCTACAGTTACCATGGCTTTTTGTCAATGCCTGGTATGATTGTCCAGACTTCTTCAATACTAACCCAGGAAAATATTCAGCATCATATTCTACGAGAACATAATCACCTTAAGCGTATTGACATTTTTCCGACGGATCTTGATTTTACATCTTTATATTTATTATTTATTAATCTTTATTGGATCACTCCAATTGGCCAACGACCGAAGTCTTCCAGCCTGTTTCAAACAATGCTAACGATGATAACTAAATTCTATAATAAAAATGAACAAAAAATTTAGATGGTACAAGAAATTGTGATTTAAAATGATCGTAGTCGACATTCATTCAGCAAGAAGTAAAGCGGTTTCTCAGGGATTTTTCTTTTGGTTGCGTGGTTTTCTCTGAATTCAAGAAGTAGTGGCTGAATTATTTCTTTATTGTGGCTTTTTTCCATGAATTTCTTGTTGAGTCGTTCGATTTTTGCTTCTATTGTTTCAACCTTTGTTCTTACATCTTTATATTTTCCTTTGTTTTACTTTTTCTCTTTTTGGATGATTTCAATAATTTTACTGTAAGTGGAAAGCTCACTGAAAACGCAAAATAACCAATTATCGACATATGAATGTTCCTATTATCGACATCCGTTAAAATATTATTGAAATAAGTGTTGACTTGAATATAAATTGAATGTCGATTGATATTAGGTGAAATATTTAATCATTTCGAAGCGAATTATATTAACAGAAGTGAAATAATGATGACTGTTTTTTTTTCAAAGTGTATTTCAAGTTAATCTTTTCTGTCCTAGACATCGATTTGTATTGCACCAAATATCGACACCAAGTTGCACGTTGTATCGACACCATGATTCATTGTACTCCCATTTTATAATTTGACGGAAAACAATATGTCGATAATTGGTACAGGAAGGAGGATGAGTTTCATGAACAACTCCACAAAATTTTTTTTTTAGGAAATCACTTTACTTTGTTAACTATGACTAAGTCAAAAAAATTCAAACGAGACCCATTTATCGACACTCATGTCGATATTTGGAACACAGTAGCTTTCAGATGTACCATTTATCGACACCCTGTTTTTTTATAAAAATATAGGATAAATAGTTAAAATTTGATAATACAGAAGAAGAATAATCCTATATAACTATGTTTGTAATCAATATTTTACAGTTTAGTGAAATATTGTACGTGAAAATTGAAGCGAATGAAAGAGTATGCGCTTAACTTATGAGGAAGTAGAACGGTGTTCACTAGAAAACGACTCATACGCGACTGTTGAGCAGCAGTTTTTTTGGGCTGGAGGGGTTAGGGAAAACTATTTTTTGATTTCAGTATGATCTTTGAAGTATGTATCAGAAGTATGTTGCATACAAATTGTAATGAGACCGTTTTTCTTCTTATTAAACAGATAATACTTCAGAAATGTCGATAATTGGGACACTGTCGATAATTGGGACATTTACCTTATACTGCTCTATATTGTTCTATGTTTCGCATCTATACATATATATCATACTACATCTCCCTTTCTTTACACAAAGCCAAGTTAAACTTAAAGTAATCCCCTTACATTTTATTTAACTAATTTTACAAAAATACTTATAATCTACTTATAACTTTTGAAGTATTTAATTAAACAATATGTATTATATTATATATATTCTTTTGAATAAAAGAGCTAAAATAATACAATAAATGTTGAAACAAAAAGAACCTAAGCTGAGGTAAAAAAAAGGAACGGGGTACCACAACATTCTTCGTATGATACTATGGTATCATACGATACTTGCATCACCAGTATCATACGATACTATAGAGCCAGGGGAAAAAACCTCAGCCGAAAAAACCTGTCTCCCCGTTAAAAAAATAAAATAAAATTGTTGTATCTGAATATTCTATATAGAAGGACATCACGATCAGCGGGACGGCTCTTCGGAGGAAGGATTTCCAAACACAAACTCCAACCTGAAAATAAAAAAAGCCAGAACAGCAAGAGAATTAAATTTATACTTCATCAAATTGATCTGAAATTTTCAACCCATTGCAAAAATGAGTTTGATATATTGTGTATGGCTCTAATGCCATCTTGGAATTTATAAATTTATATATTATATTAGATTTCCTCACATATATAATCTTTCAACTTTATTGGACTACCTACTTTCCTCTTCGGTCTGCCATGAGGCAGTTCAACATTACCATATGTTTTTCGTTTTGAGAAAGTTGTTTTCTAGGTGTATCTCTAATTATATATTTTCTATTTCTTTCAATAACAGAACAACTATTAAGTTTAACAATATAAGATCGTGGTTTGTTTGATATTTTTATTATTGTTCCCGGTTGCCAACATGTTTTATCTTGCTTTTGAACTCTTACTTTATCACCTATCTTAAAACATATAATTCTTTCAAATGCGTTTCTGTCATAGTTGGTTTTTTGTCTAATTTGTTTGACTCTTAAAGACTCTTTGGGATTCCCGAGTTTAGTATAACTATCCACAATATCAAATTTCGGCAATGAACTATTCACTTCTCTGTTGAATAACATCTGAGAAGGTGAAGGTAATTTTGAATCAATTGGAGTAGTTCGATATTCTAGTAAGCACAAATGAGGATCTTTTTTGTCATAATCTGCTTTTTTCATCAGTAATTTGAAACTCTGTATACATCTTTCTACCATACCGTTGGACTGAGCATGAGTGGGCCTAGAGGTCACATGTTCAATATTCCATGATTGACAAAATTCTTTGAACTCTACCGAACTATAATTGGCGCCATTATCTGATCTTAAAATTTTCGGTATCCCATGTCTAGCAAAAATTGATTTAAGTTTTTCTATTGTATGACTGCTTTCTAATTTTATAATTGGCGTTGTTTCTATAAATTTTGAAAAATAATCTATTACAATCAAAAAATTCTTGCCATTGAAATTAAAATTATCAGTACCAACCACTTCCCATGGTTTACCTGGTACTTCCGTTACTAATAATAGTATATTATTCGATGAGCACATAATGATTACTATTATTCACGAGGGTGAAGTTTGCGACACGAGCCGTCAGGCGAGTGTCACAATTCACCCGAGTGAATAATAGTAATTATGTGCGAATAGAATACTATACTTTGTCCACGACTTCCTCGGTGAAATTCGAATTCATCTGCAATTTCAACAATGACAACAGTTATCAATAGCGTTGAGACCAAAGATTATAGAGTATAAAGATGGGAAACGAAGCGACTACAGTGATGTCAGCGACATCTGTTTTTCAAAAGTAATCGGGTTATGGTTAAAATATTTAATTAGGGTCCATTTGGCATAGATTATATAAAGATTATTAGTAGGCTGCTGTCATTTTTGAAAGTAATACTTGAATAAATATTTTTGCTGAAAGATGATTGTATTTTCTTGCGTATTTTTCACTGAAATAACTCGAAATCGAAATTTTCTTCGGTCTCATTCATTAGATCAAAAAGTTCCACTCATAGAGGCAATGGTGGTCAGAAGAACGACTTATAGAGGTGGTGGTTCTCTTGACGACCCTTCCAGCAGTTCGACTCATCTACTAGACCCTCTAGACTCATTGAGGTCAAAATTCACTGGGTAAGATATGTATGAATCGGGTCCAGAACAACTGTTTGACTTATCGATGTTCGATTTATCAAGAGTTCACTCACAATAAGTTCTTGAAATTGTTATGATAATTCTTTAATATGTGAACAAATTTTTGAAATGTACTCAATTTCATAATTATTGTATTGTAGTTGATTTAACACAATCATTTCAAATAATAATATAAAGAATCCAGAAGCGTATTTCATTTGATTCAGAGCAATATGCAGAAGAAAAGATCATCTTGATCAAAAAGCGGAGCCCTGCTTTTTTTTTGTCGATCAGGATATTTTTGTAAAAGCTCGTCAAAGTATTTAATTAAATGAAAATTTATGAGAAATGTGTTTCGAATTTCGCGCCTATTAAAATAGTTTTCTGTACTGAATAATGGTTTCAGCGTCATCTATGTGTCACAAGTAAGAAACTAGCCAAAAATCGTAGTCGGATTTTAGTACCACAGATACAAGGGCGTTTCCCATCTTTATACTCTATAATCTTTGGTTGACACAATTTTCAGTGTTCACTGAAAATTCTAAGCTCACGATAAACGTCAAAATTTCACTTGATATCGATTCCATTCATTTCTTTCACCCTAATAAAAATGAATTGGATAATTTTGGATTTATTTATTTATATTAATAGTAACAGAACAATTATTGAAAATTAACGAAGGCATTGAATTTATAGATAAATCAATGTTTTGATCGGTCGTTCCTATTTGATTCAAATTTCCAATTTGGACTTCAGTTGTTGCGTTTTTTATAGAGGTGGATATTTTCTGAACTGTGTCTGATTTGCTTTTCATTGAATCTTCTATGTATCCCTCGGCTACATTCGTAGATTTCCAGCCCCCGTGTCGCTTTAGTGTTGTTATATCCCCACCAGCATCGACGAGTATGGTTGCAGAAGATCTGCGGAAGCTATGTCCAGAATAGTTATTACAATTTGGCAGCTTCAGAAACCCAGCTATTTGCTTTCCCATTTTCGTGAATTTGTTTATACCAATCCTTTGTGGAGTGCATTTTCTATTTTGATAGTTAAAAAAAAATACATCAGAAGTTACATGTGCTGGACGTAGGTCTATGTATTTTTTGCAAATCAAGTAAAAATCCTCATTAATAGTGAATTTTCTACTGATTTTTGTTTTGGTATTGGGCACGTTTACCAAGAAAACTGATCCAATGTCTTTTTTGTCCTGTATTTTCATATTATACAATTCATTTGCTCGGCATGCACCCATAACTCCCATTATCATTGTAACCTAATAACAAAGAAAAATATTTTATGAATATAAATCAAAAAACTTCTTCAATATAGCTAGTTCTTTACCTTCATTGCAAGATACTTTTCATCACATGCTTCAGAAATAAATTTTTTGATTTCATGGCAAGAAAATACTCTAACCTTTTTCGGCCGAAAGCCTTCTGATTTCCTTTTCAAAAGTGAACGCAGTTTTTTATAGTTTTCGATATCGATGCCTTCATTCATGTTGAGAGTAGTCTTCAGCCATGGAATAATGTGACCATAATGTTGATGGTTTATAGTGAACTGATAACTTCGAGAAATATGCCAATAAAACTGCCTCAGAAAATGATTGGATTTTGTTCGCTGCTCTCCAGTCCATGAAGTTGTTAAATACTTTTAGATAGAGATTTCTTGATTTTTCCGGCAAAAGGTTCAATGTTGTAATTTTTGCAACATCTCTTATTTCCGGTGGAGTACACAACATTTCTTCATCACTTTCGATTTCCATGATAAATTCAAGAAAAATTACAATTTATGAGACGCAATTTTTTCAACACTGACGTTTCAAATATTTTTCAATCTGTCAAACTAAATCGAATATGAAACATCATAGAAAACACATCTTATGGATCTATTCACTACTTCTCCGCATCGCCAGATCGGTGTGGGGGTGAAATTCCTCGCCTTCCACGCGGTGGTCCCAGGTTCTGGTCCAGGGCGAGATTTGTTGGATGGAATAATTTTATAGCAACTTTTTTCAAACCGTTTGATAATGACTTCAAACCGTTTGATAATGACTTCAAACCTGTTGAATAATGACTCATTAGTCCAGTAAACGAAGGTCTGAAATCACTTTTTTGCGGAAAGAGCTGCATATTGGATATAATGATTGTCACTAGAGTAGGAACTCATGGTCAAAAATGCAGGTTCCCAAATTTTCAGGAACCTTGGAAAATTCGTGAAAATATGGAAAAAATTACGTTTTCTCGAAAACTAGAAGGTCTATCGAAAAAAGTTTCAAACAAAAGTTGTAGAACGGAAAATTTTAGTTGACATGATGGCTTTTCGCATTCTCGTGGTGTTTATATTGACTATTTAGAGACGGATTTCTGTATTGGCATTCTCAGTTGCTAACTTCATTACGTACGAATTGCCGAAGAAGCGGAAAGGAAGCAGGTAGTTTTACCATTCTCATTTTATTACGTTCATGTTTGTAAACGAAAATAACAAGGCTCTTCTTATCCCGGACATCTCTCAAATTATTTCGAGTTTCGAGTGCAAGAGAATATGTTGGAAGAAATAATCATTTTTAGATGCATTTCAGCATTTCGCGTTTTGTGTTGTGTGCTTTGAATTTGGCTATATCTGATTTATCTGTATTTTTTTAACGAAAGGTTGATGTTTGCGAAATGCAAACCAGACCTCTCTCTTCGATCAGCGTTGATTCAAAATTTTGTAGAGCTTCCTAATCGAATGCTACCCAGAACTACTGTTGAAAGTTAAATTAATTTAATTGGAAATGTGAAATGAGTGAGAGACATGCTTGATTTTTCCTCTAAATTGAAGAACGACTCCCCATTTGAATTGTAGTATGAAAGTATGAAACTTAGCATAGCGATTATAGATTCGCTCTTGCAATCATTGTAATATTTCGTACAACTCGTCGAAAGAAACTCAGAACTTTCATAAGGATGGTCCAGAGATCGATTGTTCCCACCTCGAATAATTATTGGTTTGACCATTGAATAACAACAGCTAACATTCGACGAACGACTAGTTTTTCTATCGACATCGATCAAAAAACTTTGATGAACTAACTGAACAATAATCAGAACTTTTGAGGCTTTCAAAAAGTTCTTCGAAGAGTAAATGAACGAGAATGATTGTTTTTTGTCATACTTGAAAATATTTTGTCAAAACACATTAAGCGGTTTTCAGAAATGTTTCTTAAATTGGTATAATTAATACATATTTCGAACTTTGAACATCATAATAGCTAATCGAAGATTATTTTTTTCGGTTTATTCCCCATTCGTCTTTTGGTTGTGTAGGTCCGCAGAATGGAACTCAGTTCGATCTCTTATTTAGTCAAAAAATATTGTACTGACTCAAGGGCGGATATAGCTTTTTTTTCGTGGGAGGGGTAATAATCATTGAGAACGAATAACTAGAGACTTACGGTTTTTGAGCTTGAAAGGTATTTGCTTACCACAAATTTAGGAAGTTTCTATTGATAGTACCCTTCGCAAAACAATTAAGATAACAGGAAGAATTTTCAAATTTTTTTTTTCAACAGACTGTATCTCAGTGAAAAATGGTCGTGAAGAAAATAAAAAACCAACTTCTGAAGCTGGAAGAATCTAGTTTCAGAAATTATTGATTAACAATAATTCTTTTCAGAGTACCGGTGGTCATGCAATCATAGGATAAAGAAGAAAAAATTTTGAAAAGTTTTCGAATTTTTATTTTTTGCTCTACGCTCACGGAGATTTTTTTCTTGCTAGACCGATAAAAATGTCGTATAACCTGATCATTCAGATCTAATTTGCTTTTTACAACTTTCGAAATATTCAGTTTTGAGTGTGAAAGGGTCTTTTTTCACCCAATTGCCGATATCTCCGGATTAACTGGTCGCCTAGCGAGTCGAAAGGCTATCTCTTGTTCTACAGAACATTTTCTACGAAAATCTGTTTGGTTCAATGAAAACAATTTTTTTCACCTATCACATAATCTTGGAAAACTAGCGCACAAATATCATTTTGTCATTTTTTGGTTAATGGACTGTATCATCTTCAATATTGGGGCAAAGCTCAGGTTATAAAAAAATTTCGCAGTCGGTTCAGCGGTTTTCTTGGACCTTTTGATGGAACATTTGAAAAAATTAAGAGAACGAGGTTTTTTTCCTTAAACTTGACAAAAATCTTGATCTCTTAATTTTTTCAAAATTTCAATCAATCGGTTCAAGAAAACCGCTGAACCGATCTATCTGCCGATTTAGGGGGGACTTCGGAGAACATCAGGCTATAAAATTTTTTCATGAACTAAGCTTTTCCGCCAATATTGACGAAAGGATAAGGTATATATCACAATAGGTATATCACATTCAATTTAGGTAACGTTGAGTAGCATATTTTCTGTAGTAATGTAGAATGTTAATCTTCATTTACTGCTATATCAATAATGACATTTTCGATAAATTTAGGAGGAGATTGAATAACTTCAAATACAAAAATACATTACTTTATCAAGGAGTTAAACAACACAAACTTCTACAAAATTAGCGATCTTCTCACATCGGAATCATTATCTGACCTTTTTTTAATCAATCCGTTGAATGCAGAACTTTCAAACAAAAACTGCTCTGTTTAGAGCAGAATATTCCTTTTGAATTTTTAATATTTTTCTTATTACAGTGTTAAGCTTAGTGAAAATAAAATAAAAAATTTCATCTCATATAATGAGCTTCTTGGACTCACTTTTATCTATATTTAAAAAAAAAATTAGATTGAACTTCCGTGATTGTATGAGTTTTGTTCATTGTGCATCATATTTCTGAAAAATTCTTGAGGGTGTGCCATCAACAATTTTTCTTTCATTTTCTTTATTATCTAAAATTCCAAATGACAGATGTTACGATGAAATTTTATATTCTTGCATGGAATGCTAACATCTGATTACCCGGTAACATCTGATTAAAAAAAAATCAGGTGTAAAATCACAAGAGAAACAAATATAAGTGTAGTTTTCGGGCAGATTTGAAAGAAAATGCTGCTTAACGAAAGCTGTCTTCATTCTTGAATTCGCATAGCATTGGGTAAGGGTGCTGGCATTTCGCCCTGTAGTTCATAAACATATACATCATAAAAGGGAATAATAAAACCCTCGGCAAAACCACAAGCTCTCTTGGAGCGTCTTCGGCTCAGTCTTCGGCTATCCGAACGTAATGAAGTTAGCAACTGAGAACGCCATTACATAAATGCACCTCTAATTAGTCAATATTAACACCACGAGAATGCGCAAAGCCATAATGTAAACTAGAATTTTCCGCTCTACAACTTTTGTTTGAAACTTTTTTCGATAAACCTTCTAGTTTCCGAGAAAACGTAACTTTTTCGACATTTTCACGAATTTTCCAAGGTTCCTGAAAATTTGGGAACCTGCATTTTTGACCATGAGTTCCTACTCTAGTGACAATCATTATATCAAAAATGCAGCTCTTTCCGCAAAAAAGTGATTTCAGACCTTCGTTTACTGGATTATCATTATTCAACACCTATTATACACGGGTTGTAAAATGACCATCATAATGATTCTGAAAGCTCATTCGTAATGTACAGATTATAGGGTAGTCGTGGACAAAGGTTCTTTAGGATTTGTATTTCTGAAATTCAAACATGTCTCACATGTGAGGACATATTTTTCAATATCTTCATTTATATTAAGCCAATAAAGTCCTTGGCGGGCACGTAATTGACATTTTGTTATTCCCATATGATTATAATGAGCATTTCCTGCCTCATAACTTTTGGAACAATTATTTTATTACCTTTAAATAAAACATTATTTATGCTTGCAATTTCATCTCTAAATTTGTAATAAACTTTCAGTTCTTCAACTAATTGATCATTAGAATCTGGCCAACCATTCAAAACAAATTTCAGAAGTTCATTTAGTATGGGATCTTTCCTAGTTTGATTTTGAAAATCTTTAAATTTGTCTTTACTTATTGGCAAAATTTTCTCTATTAAATTTACATGTGCTTCTATTTCTTCTAGTATTAACTCATCATCTACTCTAGCATCCTGAATGAAATTTCTTGATAAACAATCCGCTAACAAGAGTTTTGACCCTGGTACATAGTGTATATCTATATCATACATTTGCAATTTTATCAACATTCTTTGCAGACGCATAGGGCATTTTATCAATGGTTTTTTAGAAATAGTGGTTAACGGTTTGTGATCGCTCTGAACTATGATTTTTTTCCCATAAATATATTGGTGAAATCTAGTACAACCAAAAACTACAGCTAGTAATTCTTCATCTATTTGCGCATAACCTTGTTC